>LPNX010849815.1:648060-768290 GCA_001517045.1 Pseudotsuga menziesii | reverse complement strand
GATGTTAACATATTAATGACTAAGCTAAATACGACTAAGATACGAGAAATTAGCTACTAATAGTCGTATATATGCGAATTTAGTCATTTTTGTAGTCACAAATTTATGATAGGCCATGGAGGAATCAAACCACCAACCTTCTGCCTATAATTAGGCAGGTGCTCTACCATTGAGATGGCACCCTTTAAGAAGTTGTTATTGCTTGACAATGATTATATTCAAACAAATTTATGATAGATATCAATCTACAAACTACATAATTATTACTATTACAACTTACCAGTAACTAGTATTTATGATAAACTAATTCCTGAGAGCTATGTACAATTTTTCCTATAACTAAAGCTAATAAAAATACTACAAATACTCTTACCAAAGAGATTTAGTGATGAGTACCTCTTCCCATTCTTCATCACTATTTCTCATAGTCTAAAGAAGAGTCCTTCCTGAAAGGATTTCGAAGCCCAATGCCATCACTGCATCAAAAACAAAGTGTCAGAAACAAAACTTTCCCTCTTGTCTACTGCAATATTAAGAATCCATGAGCTTCAAGGTGTTTCATATGTTCCTCATCACGGGCTATCAAAATTAAAACAAAACCTATTGCTTTGATAATTAATAAACTTAAAATTATGCAAAGTATATTCACCTTTTCTTTGAGAAGGTTCCATAATAAGCAGGTCTATGGTTGTGATCAAACTGCAAAAGGTTTCTTCTCTTATTGTGAAGCCTATTTTAGCTTTAAATCAAGTGATAAACATTCTAAGAGCTAGGAATATTCAGAAACTTATTGCTAATGGAGACTCGATGATTATCATTTGCAAAATTAGAGCCTTGACTCCCTATGCACCGTAATGTCTTGCAAAAATGATCTCTAGACCTAGAATTCAAAGAATTGCAAGTATTTTGACTTGGGGAATTGCAAGTATTGCAAGTATTTAGCATTGAATCATTTACTATTTCAAAGGTATCATTTTGTATGGAGGATTTATGTTTTGTGAATCATTATTCCCTGGCTATAAGGGCACCTAATAGTGGATTCAATAATTAAAGAGTCATGTTGCAAATATAAAGAGAAATACCCTGCTCCTACAACATTGCGTCTTTAGAGAAACCTTTAAAGGGTTGTATATTTGGATTCTAGGAGATGATACCAGTTATTTAAAAGGAAGGACCACTAGTTAAGCATGAATTAAACTTGAAAAACTTGCAAACTATTAGGTATAACAAAATATATATTAGCTCTGTGTTGAGATGTACAGGATCTAAAACAGCTTCCATGATGATTGGACAACAGTTCACATAGAGGAATAACCATTGATAAGAACTGAACTTTCCTTAGAATGTATGGTCACCTAAAATAAGACTACACTAAAATTTAGATTCTAGTAAGCTTTTGAGATTGACTAAACCTATCGAAAAGGTTGGAGAGACTGGTATTCTACAGTGTTCTTATAATGTACAATTGCATAAAGGCATATTCTTATCAAGATTTATGACTTTCAAAAATAAGGAATTTACTTGACCATGAAATGCACATTTATGATGAAGCAAAGGATAGAGAAAATCATGATGAGTTTCATATTCCCCATTTGAACTAGCTACAAGAAACTATTTCTTCGTAAGGGTAATAAAGCATGTCTCCATCCTTCTCGAGTCGAATGTGAAAGTGCCCTGCCCTGTTTACTTGATTATGAATTAGTTTTAAGTTCCAATTCCCTTCAGGCCCTATGGCATGTTTACTCCTTCCACTCTGACTCCCCACGTGGGATGCGTTGCTTCTTCAATGGAATATAAGAGCCTCACTAAGACTTGGGTCTCGTATTTTGGTGTTTCAATGGAATATAAGAGCCTCACCAAGAAAGTGCCACAACAACCAAGAAGATCAACCCAGTGTATTGGTCACTAAAGCTAGTAGCAATTTCCTACACAAGAAAGTGCCACAACAACCAAGAGGATCAACCCAGTGTATTAGTCAATCATGATCATCCCAGCCCCGCATTTCTCTCATATCAAAGGCATGCAAAATAGGGTGGAGAGTATGACACTAGGACTTCAAAGGAGGTCACCAATCAAAGTACTACCCTATCCGAAACATGCTTAACATAAGAGTTCTGAGGATCCTTCATGATAGGACTTAAGGACTTACCATTTATATGTTAAAATATGTATCTTATAATTTTTATTTGTAATGTAATTTGAACTTTTTATACATTATTCATATAGATAGAAAGGATATTTACAGCATGTCCAATCAGAGATCAGAACCCCTGGAATCTTCCACTAATCACAAAAGGGAAGTTGTTTGCAGAATCATGGAAAAAGGTGTTACTGGTGGATTGGTCCCATTTCCTGCTATGAGTAACAAGAACAGGGCTAGGATTGACAATAATATCAGATAATAATAGTCGCATACATGCCACATAGTCTTTCAAAATAGAGGCCAATTATCAAAGTAAAAAAGCTTCAGAATATTCAGGAAGACCGATTCCTACAAGAAAATAAATCACCTTCTCATGACTTCAATTTAAAATGTAAATCTGACTTTCCCCTTCTTGCAAAATGTCTGCCGGATGAGTTTCAAAACCAATGTCTGGGTTGGAAAAAAGGGAGACAATTCAGGAAGACCCATTTTTACAAGAAAATAAATCACCTTCTCAAAACTTTGATTTACATTGTAAATTTGACTTTCCCCTTCTTGCAAAATGCCTACCGGATGAGTTTCAAAACCAAGGTCTGGGTTGAAAAAAAAGGAGAATAAGTAGAAGGGTCATGCTCACATTCTAAGAAGACCTCTCACTCAATGATGATCATGATGTGGAACATATTAGAAGCTTACTAAGAAAAAAAATGTGTAACAAGTTCCATTTGAGAAATTTTTTTTAGAGATTGAACATTAACATGAAAATTTAACATTGTCATGAAAATACACCTAAACAAGAACAGGCTGAGTTTAAAGGATTAACTAGAGTAGATATACAACCACAAACATGAAGGCAATAAAAGAATTTTTTTTTATGAACTCCTTAATACTTGATGAGGCTCAAGTAGACAGTTTGGGGCACCCTAAATCTCCAAGGTCTACAGAAGAAGGGTTTGTTTAGGCTGATGGGTATATATGCTTATGATAGTGAATCCTAGATCAAAAACCTAGATGTATCTCAGAACGGGTAACACAAGCTTGGAGGGAAGCAAATTTTTCTCCAAAGAGGGGGTGAAAGCTAATGGAGGGGTCTGTTCAGAATCTGCAGGTTATTTATTGAGGGGATCTCCAGTCTCTCTCTACTTCAAGATATAGGATTAACTAGAGTGGATCTAAAACCATAAACATGAAGGAGATAGTGGAAAGAAAAAATCATAAACCCCTTAACATTTGTTGAGTCACGTATAAACAATTTGGGGCACCAAAAATCTCAAAGGACTACAGAAGGCATCAGTTGCTCCCTGGATCTAAGGAGGGAGGGTTTGATTACTCCAAGGACAATATATGTATGATAGTGAATCCAAGATCAATTTCAGATACATCTCATAATGGGTAACACAAGCTTGGAGGGAAGCAAAGGAGGGTTTGATTACCCCAAGGGTTGTATATGCATGATAGTGAATCCAGGATCAAATTCAGATGCATCTCAGAATGGGATGAGCTCACTTGTATGTGAGATCTCCATCAAGACAACAATTAGTGGCATATTCTCACCCTCCCTTGTTAACAAAGTGACAAAATGAGGAGACAAAGTTTTAGTGTACGGCTGAAAGGGGTGACTAGGTAAGTATCTTCCATCATGTCTAGCCAAGGGGCTTCTCTACTATTTGGCTCTACTATCAAGGACTCGCACATGGGGCAACAACTCTAAAGTATTTCACATAGCGTAAGAGTTCACTAGTAGATACAAAACCACCACAATCCAAAAGCTCGAGAAGTTGGAAGAAAAGGTTCAATCTAAAAGAGCTGCAACTCACAATAACTAAATTGACAAGGAATTGGAATTTGGAACCCCACCCTATACATGATTTTCTCAAGGAGCAGAAATTCTAGATACTTTCTCATTCAACTTGCACCATCCTGAAAGAGCTTCCAAAAATTAATGAAAGCTATTACTGCCTGCTAAACACCATCCAGAGATCAGAGCAAGGGTTAGAGGAATGAAAAGAACAAGGGGACAAGGGGCACACTTAAGAGAGCCAAGATGTTACCAGTCAACAACCCCATTTCCCAAGCAGATGCAAATATTAGTACAAAGTCACTCTGGTTCATCACTCCCTCTAAGGTTCTAGTCTATATGGTTTTTCTTACTGTTTTGTTAAATATATGGTGGCCATGAGTTAAGATGTCTCCATCACTATGAATATTCTTGTGCATAGGAGTAGATACTTTGCATCTTAGCAAAAAAAATGCAATTATTATTTTATCAAAACAAGAACCCAAAGCTTAATACTAGAGAGACAACTAAAATAATGGAAAATGTGAATATAATTCAAACCTCAACAAGTAACAACAAGCGGCAAACATATTTTTTATTAACAAACGGACCCCTACACTCACTAAAATATTCTGATCCATGATAAACACCTACATGAGACCATAAATATATCCTTAATATTTTTGTTATAAATGTGATGTGGTTTATTTACCTACACGTTAAAGAACACACCAGATGTTAAATAATTGCAATATACAAATGACACCTTATAGAGAAAGTGATATGATCTATGATTTGAGGAAGTGCCCTAATATGCATCTTTGGAGTGGATATTTTTTAAGGTTTGTATGGAAAATAGAACATTCACATAATATGCAATCCCCTCTCTAGTTGATTGCACAAGAAAAAATTCCACAACCTTAGAAAAGCAGATGAACATGAGTCTTCTAATTAAATCTAGGAATTCCACAATCACAATCAAGAAAGAAATTGTTGCATATGAAATGGGATACTCTAGTAACCATGCTCTTATTTGTAATTTTCATGGTGCATGGTCATCTAAAAGAAAAATCTGAAACTATATTTTATTACTGCTTTTACTAGTATTGAGAAAAAGAGAATGGTCTCCACTATTGTGAATCTCATGTATAGTGAGTTGTTGATTAGTATGGGCCAGGTCAGCAGAAAAGGATTGAGTTTTTTACTTTAGTTTCCGAACTTGCATTCCCATTGATTGAAATCACAAGTTATTTTTTGATTTATCATGGTATATTTTGTTTCACCAGCTAAACTTTGGCTTAGGATTTCTGGCAACCACCAATCAACCACAATACTTGGTTGTAATACCACGTTGAAAATTAGATAGGCTAGTACACAATTTTTGTCCCTCTTATTTGTTTTTACTGTGGACTAATGCTTACCACATTTATGGTTTGCATAGAAGAAACTTCATTGGGACCTATATTAATGGATGCATTCTATAGAAGAGGGATCATTGTCACCTAGATTAATGGATATCCCAATTTCTATTAAAAATTGGATCGGCTATCAGGATTCTCTACCTACCATCGAGCTACATGCCATTTTCATGATAGGAACCATTTACCATGTTGAAAATTGGCGAGGTTGGGTATCATTCAATCAAGGTGTGTATTGCATATCTATGATAGGAACCCTTTACCAATCAACTGCTAAACTTGTTTGTATCAACATATTAGTGAACTATATCGAAGAAGATTCATTGAGACATATATGAATGGATGCATTGGAAAGAACATGATTCATTGTTATCTAGATTAATGGATATCCGAGTTTATGTAAAAATTATACTGGCTAGTAGAATGCTCAACCATACAACTGATCTACATGCATTTTTCATTAAAAGCACACATTACCATGTTGAGAATTGGATAGACTGGGAATCAAGGGGTGGATTGCATTTTGCACTTTTATCGAGGAATTTCCCTCAACCATTGTGCATGATAGCTACCCTACACCAGTTTAACATCAAGGTGTGGACATATATCTTCCAAAATTCATTTGAAGACACATTTTGTCCTAGGAAATTTCATCACTAACCCATCACCAATCAATTGCACTAATTGGTTCTAATACCATGTTGAAAATTGGAGAGAGTAGTGCACAGGTTTAGTCTCTCTTAAATTGATTTTTACTATGGGCAAGGGATTTCATCTATACCACATTTATGAGTTATATAGAAGAAGATTCATTAGGACCTATATGAATGGATGCATCATATAGAATAAGATTCATTGTGACGGAGATTGATGTTTCTGATAAAAATTAGACTTGCTGGTAGGCTTCTCAACCACACCACTAAGTCACATTCCTTTTTTATGACAAACACCCTTTACCATGTTTAAAATTGGATAGTCTGTGAATCAAGGGGTGGATTGCATTATGGAATCTTTACCAATCAACCACTACACATGGTTCTAATATCATATGCAAAATTGAACAAGGTAGGAACCCATTCCATGACCAACCCTTGGCCATTGCTCATGATAGGAACTGTTAAATAGTTTGACATCAAGATATGTATTGCTATCTTCCAAAACACTTCTCAAGACACACTTTGTCTCAGGCCTTCGTTTCATCACCAATCAATCAAAATACCTAGTTCTAATGCTATGTTGAAAATTGGAGAGACTTGTGCACAAGTTTAGTCCCTCTTAGATTGATTTTTATTGTGTGCAAGGCACCCCATCCACACCACATTGATGAATTGTATAGATGAAGATTCATTGGGATATAGCCATGGAAGGATAATGATGGGTGAGAGATGAAGGTCCCAAATCCAAATCCAAAATGGGGTGAAAACATGGATTGACTGTACATTGAGATAATGATCACAATTGATCCAAGCACAGACATGGATGGCCATGTATAGAACACCTCATTGCCCTCATCTATGCACACCAACCCATGCACCCTAACAATTGGGTGCCCCACACACCAAGAATAGAACCTTGGTTCAAGGAGAAACATCCTTGGGTCTCAATGCAGAGCTTGAAAATCTCTACAACATTTGGCAAACACAACACCACATGCACCTAATTTCATAGCTTTCACACAAAATTCTAGGAATCCCTACAATCTTCCAAGACCATTATGGAATGTAAAGGATGTAACATTGTCTTGATGCATTTTTATGAATATCAATGCATACATCTTGTTAGATATCAAAGATGTTTTGTGTCAATAATCACATAACAAACAGGGTTTTGTGTCATAGTTTTCAAAACTTTGACATTTGGGACTATCATATAATTTTCCATTTTGATAAAGAAGGGTAAATATTTAGTTATATATCTTTATCTTAATTCTAAATGTGTGTGCACAACTCTAAACTCTCATGTTTGGATTTCTCCTCTGAGCTAACAAACCATGGGCTGTCAGTGTTGATAAAAAATGATCTTCCATCCATTGGTATGGTGTCTGCAGCTGCATAATCTTTTGTTTTTATGATATTTGTGTTTACCATTTTGTGGACTACATCCACATTAATCATTGCTTATTTTGTATTCTTGGAACTATTTGCTCACAATTTTTATTAGTATAGTAGTTATAATAGATTTGCCTTAGAGTTTAGGGCATTTGAAATAGCTGTATCTAATTCTTGTGATGGTTTCCCTTGCAACCTAGTAATGGAAAAATAAAAATTAAACACTTTCAAATAATTTTTCAAGAAGCAACATAAGTAGGGTACACGAATCACTCCAGTCTCTCTAAGACCCAGCTATATTTTAGGGTACACGGAAGGCAATTGTTCATAAACAAGCACTTCTCATAATTGATTTCTTTCATGGATAGGGCATAGGATGAGAGTGCTTTCGTTCCAAAGCATTGATATTTATACAAATTCATGAGGAACAACACGTAAACCCATGCTCAAGGACTTCCTACCGTTCAAACCCCATGGAAACATTAGCAGGAAGATAGTTCACTGGTGAGTCAATGGAGTATTTATCCAACCACAAGGGATTTGACTCTCTGGTTTTCCTCGCCCTCACATGGCATGAATTTCAAAGGTAAGAAGCATGGGTATAAGTCCTAGAAAAATTTGGCAATGTTAGCTACACATCAAACCTGGCACCTAAGCCAAATGAAGCTTGCTCTACATGGTGCAGAACTTCAGGGAAAATCCCATGGGGAAATTATTTCAACATGACATAGACTACACTGCACAAGACTACACACCACGATGAAATATTCATAAGAACCACTACTACACCTTAGGATAACAAACTGGTAGACTCTCTTATGCAAACAAGAAAATTTCATTCGCAATTGCATTACTTATAACATGATCCCAAAAGAAAGGATAAGGACTCAGAACAGTTTTCTTACATTTACAGATGTGCTTTGATGGGTAGGCACATGCAGAGCATCTACTCTTCTAGATATGAAATCTTCGATGACCACACCAGATACAAAGAGTGTGGGGTCTTATTTCTCCTCTTACCAAAACTTCTTGTTCCCTTACCCTGAAACATAATCAATCATCACAAATTCAGCACTGTATATGTATAAAAAGTGATAAGAAAAACAAATGAACATTTCAAATACAATAGCATTATGATGTGTAATGAAATTGTCAATGGCATACCCTACTGCCCTTAACCCTACCCATTCTTGAATTGATGTATGTAATGAAACTGTCTATGGTATGAGATAAGCGATGTCTAGGAAATTCATAGAAGCATATTGATTTTGAGTATTTCATTTGGAGAAAAATTAAGAGTATATAACTTTTGAAAAAAATAGTATCAATTGAAACAACCTTAGTGTTTTCCTACTAACAGTTCAACCATAAGCATCTTAATACTTAAAAATAATTCCCATTTCCATTTAATTATTCAAGTGAGTGACAAGAAATAATATCCTCTAGTTTATTATGAAATTAATTTATGTTAGAAGACTTTAAAAAAAGGAAAAAAATCAAGATAACTAAGCTGAGAACCCAAGGATTTTGGACCATAGGACTCATTCAAAAAAAAACATTAGGGTAAAGAGTATAATGTTACTGGAGGAATTCCATATTGAAGTGAAAGCTCAACAGATGCCAATGCTGTCAGAGGAGTCAACTCAGATGGCTTAACCACAACTGTACAACTAGAAGCATGATCTAGAGAAACCTGCAAGCTCAAAAGCTGCCAAATCCATCTTGAAGTGAAAGCTCAATTGCTGCCATTGCTATCAGAGGATTCAACTCAGATGGCTTAACCACAACTGTACAACTAGAAGCAAGATCTAGAGAAACCTGCAACAAAGAAACATGAGTACAAAGTTCTGTGGTGTAGTACATGAACGTTTGAAAGTTTCTGTAGGAGCAAGAAGCCATATTAAAGCAGATGGTAGTTTTTCATAACTAATAGATGTTCTAAATATTACAAAGGTTGAAAATCATGGGATGAATTGCAAGCAAAATAACACATATTCTTTATACTTTCATTTTTTTTAAATGATGAAGCATCTTATGGCCTGCATAAGAATTCAACGCAAAAAAATTAACATGTATTACCATTTAATGGCATCCATACAGATCCTTAATGATAGCCTCAATATGCATTAATAATAGATGTATTCCACAAATGAAATCAATAATACACAATAGCTGGCATCTAAACCTCTCTTTTTTCTTTTAATACCTTCCTTAATTTCCATACTCAGATATATATTACGATCACACTTTCTCTCTTAGGAGACAAGTCACTAACGAAACAATGGACATACCTGAGAGAGAGATAGATGGGTAGTTGTAGGGCAAAGTGAGACAAATACAGACCTCAAGGTATTAATGGAATAGTACCTGAAATGATATTGTTTAAAGAAGGTCATCACATGAATGGAACTTGCAACAATTCTACTAGATGCATGTTGAATGGCAGCATATTGAATGGATAAGTGCTCTTTCATCAACTAAAATGTTCTTCAATATTACTGGATCATTTTTCAAGTTCCCATTATTGAGAATCTAAGAAAAAGGACTACTTTCACTAATGACTAACTTGGAGCCAAAGGAATGGAAAGATGCTAGAGGCTCGACTAGAGTATTGGACGAATTTCAATAATTAACATAGCTTTAGCTTTCCTTTTTCCACAGTGATTATCTCTTTGCATTTTGGATCTCAAGTGCACAAGAGTTTTGCTACCTCAAACAATCCATCTTCATGTTTAGAGAGGGAACAAAGATAATCTGAAGCCTCTCCATTTTCATTATCCTCATTGACAGAATGATGATCTGTAGAAACGATTATGGAAATGCACTCAAAGAAAGATCACCTAAAGAGAAATCCATACAGGCTCAAAGGCAGATCACTCAAGGACAGATCACCCAAAGAGAAATCCATACAGGCTCGATTGGTTCTTCAAAACTGTAGAATTGCATACTGTTAGGAAGGTCACATATACTAACAACTTCAAATGATTTTGTATACTTTTGAATGAACCATGTCCCCATTTCCCTTGGATAATTTTTTCTCTAGTGAAACTAAGCGAGTAGCATGCATTGATTTCCCAGAACTGGAGAATCATGCAGATTTCATAAATATGATACTCCATGTTAGATATGGATTCAAATCCAGCATTGGCTTCAGCTTTGTAATCAGAACCCTATTTCCTACTTCTAGAAGGAGTATGGAAAGTGTTGTTATGGATTTATTGTATGTTGGAGCTTCCCTCTAGATAGATGCCTATTGCTGCCTGCTGTGAGTCAAACAAAATAGTACTGGGAGTGATAGGACATCAGGAATCTGCAATACTCCCTGTTAGATTCAGGTTCAAATTTAGCATTGGCTTCAGGAACCTTACATTTTGTAGCCTTCCTTATTTGTAATCAGAACCATGTTTCCTACTTCCAGCAAGAGTGAAAAGTATTTCTATGGCTTTAGTGTATGCTAGAGCTTCCCTCTAGGTAGATGGTTATTGTTGCTACTGTAAGTCAAACAAAATAGTACTGGGATGGCCTATTGCACCCATGTGTTCTTCCTTCATGTCTGAGTTTGATTGTTTGTTACATCTGCTTGGTACAATGGTTTATCAAATTTTATGAAACTTCGAGTCTTCTAATTGATATCTACTAAGTCTATGATTGATCAAATTTTATGTTTTAAATTTTCAATTTGAATGTTCATTCTTCAAATAATCATCGAACTTATAATTATGAATCATGATTCATAATTTATGAAGAAATCTATATGCATGTATGATGTGACTATCACACACACACACACACACACACACACACACACACACACATATACATATCCAGTATCTCGACGTACCCAAGTACCCTTTTTCAAAAAGTGGCGTCCTCGTCCCTGTCTCCATCCCCGTCTCCGTACCCATCCCCATGTCTGTACCCAAGTTTCCTCGCAACTTAGTGTCATTGATATCCCAAAGTCCAAATTTGGTTTAACTTCCTTTCCAAACACTTTCTTACTCTATGTGCATTGCAACAATGCTGATCTTTATGCAAGTGTAATTTAATATCCAGAGTTTATAGAATTTTATGTGTTGTAGGATTGGGGATGTGTATTACTTTATCGAACACTTTTCTGCTGCAATGCAATGATGTGATCTAATAGCTGGTTGCTTTATAAGTCAAATATAAGACTTTAATTTCTTCAAACACTTCATGACACCATTGTAATTCAGATCTGATTCTTCTGAGTCCCCAGAGTTTGATTTGGTTTCCAATGTATTGTGGTTTATAGTTTCAAGTCATGATAATGCATTACATTCAGACATTTAAATATTTGTGCAATAGTGACATTCCACACACATACAACCAATAAAGGAAAACTACAATGCCCATACAAGCTGATATAAATAAATTAACCTACTGTTTACATGCCTGGGTGTGTTCGTTCCCTTCTTTGAGGTAGATCTTCACAAGTATGAGGCTGATTTCCTTGTTGTAGGTGACACTCAAGAGTACCACAAGTTGCTGAGAATAGATATTCAAGCCCAATAAGAAACTAATTAAAGCTGATATATCATTAACAACAAGGCTGTAAGTGACTGTTAATGCTCCCTTCAACAATTGACCAACAACTGTTATTAAATGGCTGTATATTGCATCCAACAGCCCCAACTTACTCAGGTAATACAAATATAACAGAAAGGAAAATGCCGAGTACAAATACTAGTCAAACAACTCAAAAAATGTCTCTTATTTTCCCAAGGAACTCAACTTTGGAAAAGTTGAGTTTTAAATAACAATTTTAAGTGTTTGGGATGAAATTTGAGTGATAGTTGAGACAAAAAATTAATGGAAATGAGTGTAGTGAATGTGCACCTTAGGTGAAGAAAATTCAAAATAAATCCATTGCAAACTAAAAAAACATTCCAATTAGTTTAGCCAATAACTACCAAGAGAATCAAAGAGCTTGAGCAAAGCATAATTGTACCAAATCACATGTTACCCAAGAGATTGATTGGATCATATTGAGTTATAGGTGATTGCATCATAGTGAGTCATAGGCGACATGCTGGGATGGAGTCTAAATCTCCTTGCTGTCAATGGAGGTAGAGGATTGAGGTACTGAGAAATGAAGAGTGAGGAGCTATCTGCTAGTACACACTACCTAGGGAAAATCTATATATATAGAATATCAATTCATCGTAGTTGCTTGAGAAAGAGGAAGGGAAGTTTATTAAGGCATTAGAGCCTTGCTTGTTGGATGTGTTCATGTTGGAGCTTGGCATGTGCCACTTGTAGAGGGATTTCTCTACATGTGAGCCTACTTGTGTAGGGTTAGATTGCTTGTAGTGGGATAAGTCTAGTTTATATTGTTGGTCTCCCTTACCTCTCATACGAATAGAAGAGTCTTTTCATTCATTCATTCATCACAGGGTTGTATTAGAGATGTGATGAGTGTAGTGCATTAGTTTCTCTCTTTTGTGTATTCTTCATTGTATTATCTCTCTATCCTGATGTGGTAGGTTTCTTGGAGAAGTTCAAGGGGAATTCTTGGGTTAATGTTTCATCCTAAGGAGGCAAACAAGCTAGGGTTTGTGATAAATCCTAGAGGAATAAAGAAAGTGTTATATCTTGTTTCTCTTGAGAGAAGAAGACTAGGGTTTTGGAAACCCTAGTGCTACTTGTTATGCTTGTTGAGGAGAAAAGGAAATGTTTTGTATGAGCCAAGGTGGACCGTTTAAGTGATGGTGCTAGATTGTTGAGGATTCTTTGTGGAGTGACCATATTTGTTTAAGAGTTATTCCTAGCTGGGAATTGGTGTATATGCTTTTCATGGTTTCCCTAACTAGGGTTTGAAGAGATTCAGAATATAACAACTTGTGATGAACTGTTAGAATGCACATGTACTTCATGTGTTCTAGCTGTCCAAATACGATAGAATGAAGTATTCTACATTGGCAAATTGGTTTCATTTATATACCTTTTCTTTAACCAAACTCTTAGACATGACTAACTAAAACCTCACATTGTTTCCAAGGATTCAATCTCTTTTACGAGTTAACAGTATGTTCTGAAATACAAGGGCATCAAATATGTACAACCAAAATTGTATGACTGGCAATAGGGTATTTGTAGGTATTCCTACATGTTTATTAACAAATTACAATGTTCATAGAAGGAAATGGTGTGTTTGAGTTTGTGGTTAAAGGGTCATAATTCTAAATCTTCACTTCATAATTTCATGCCCTTTTTTGGTTGATTTTCATCTTATAAAAGTGCTCCAAGAAGGCTAACTATAAATTTGGTAGAGGTGTAACTAACCCTTATTTGATTGGTCAATTAACTAGCCTTACATTTTACGGTAAAATTATTCTTTCCAGGTTTTAGAAATATGGATTTTTTTTTACATATCTTAGCAATGTCTATTATTGTGGAATAAGTGGTTTGAACAAACTTGGTTTTGAGTAACTTCTTAGTAGCTTTCACAAATGAATTAAATTTATGAAAACAGATCGCTTTATGTTAGGTTATATGGACATCCTTGTAGAATAGTCTTAGACTCTTAAAGTATAAGTATACCACATATATTGTAGGGAAATAAGTTTTGAAGGAATTATTTCAATGTCTTGAGGACCGAGTATTTGAAGATTAAATTCAACATTATTTCTTGTTTGCTAGTGTGATTTATAACAATATGTACATTCCACTTGATTTGTTGTCTAAACTATGCTTGTGCAGTTCCTTGAAAGGATTCTTGAGCAAGGTGTTCGAAGTCCTCGAACCATGCGTCTCACAGCTTTGCATTTAACTGGAATGTGGCTTTTATATCCCGCAACAATTACATTGTATATAAAGGAATTGAAGCTTCTTACTCTTCATGGCAGTGGTACTTCAAATGGTGTTATCTATTTATGTACTCTGTTATTTCAAAGAATAATTGTTAACAGAGAACACACCATCTCAATGGATTTTATTCTTTATTTTTAGGGAATCCTGTTGAAATGTTTTCAAGTCATAGTTTCTTCATTTATACTTGACAAGCTGTTTTAAGTTATCTTTCAAGCAACTGCATGTTGGAACTTGGAGGTAATTTTTTAGATGCCTCTCTTATGTTTGTGGTAATGCAAATTCAGTGGCTATTGATGAGGAACTGGATGGGGAGTTGCTTGAAAACTATGTAGCAGCCATAGAATACTTGACACTTGTTCAAAGCACTGATCCTGAACTAACTGAGGTAAAGAGTTGTACAGAGATTTAGGCTGTTAAATTACTTTTGTTGATGGTAAATATGATATGTTTTTCAAAAAATATAGATATATATTTGTGTGTTTGGGATGAAAAGAAATGTTTCATGGTATATAATATAAGGAAAATGTATTTGGATTCTATCTCTTTTGTCATTTGCTATCTACACTTTTATTTTTGTTGCAGTTCTCTTAAAGATGCTTTATTATCCCTAGTGTTCACTCATCTTTGTATTTTTTTATTATTGTTGTAGAAATTGGACTTGTTAATGACTTGACTTGGGTCTGAAATTCTTGACCGGGAAGAACTTGGCAAAAACTCAACAAACTTGACAAAAATTACCAAATAGTGAATTTCTAGAGCATGATGAGGCAAGAGGGTGAGAGGATGAGTGACAAAGAGATCATGGGTGGGGGAGAACACATGGGTGCGCTTTCTGAAGACATTGAAGAGTACTGTAACACACGGGACCATCAGTTTGGAATTTTATAATAATGGAGCAAATGAATCATTTTGAGCATTAAAGGATCCACAAACAAAGAAAGAGCACTGCAAACAACATAGAAAATTCCAAAAGATTAAAGATCTACTTCCCTTCCTACAGACAAATGATTTTCCATGAAGCAACCATTTTGAGATCTTTGGATCATGATGTCCCATATCACAATGCATATGCACAATAAAAGAAACAAAAAAAGAAGTAACATTCACAAAGAGTGTCGACAAACCCTTACAATTCTCTATCCCATTGAACGAATTTAATAACAACAACAACCCTCTCTAGATGCAACAAGTAAAATATAAACTTATGGATTTGACATAGCATTGAATCAATGATCAAGCCAACCCATGTTGAACTCTTCTTCTGAAACTTCTACTCCGAGGTGAGGATTTGTAGAGGCCTCGATTTTTTACCACTGATGTCCAATCTTCTCATCATAGATGACATGCACCAAAGACCTCATGTCACTAGCCGATTTGGGAAGCTACTTCACATGAGAACACTCCCTCATATCAATATATTTCAAGTTGGATAGTCGGCCCAATTCATCTGGGAGTTGTTTTATGCACCCACACAATGAAATATCCAAGAATTGTAGTTGTTGAAGGTTAAAAATTGAATATGGTAGTTTTTCTAAACTTAAACAGGCATACAATCTTAGCATTTGTAGCGAGCTGAGATTTCCTATATCATCTGATAACTTAAGAAGATTATGACAGCTTGTGATAGACAATCGTTGAAGGGAAGGCATATTACAAATAGTCACAGGAAGTTCCTCCAAATTGCTACAATGATCAATAGTGATCTTAGAAAGATGGGGAAAATACAAATGCAACTCGAAATCTAATCTACTCATATTCCCAAAACCCTCATACAGAATAAAGGATACTTTCTCTAATTTTTCCAATATTGACAATATCCTTGGAGGGGAGGAACTATTCACCAAACAACTTTCAACCGAGTTAATGAAGAAAAGACTGATATGCCTTTGAGTGTAGCACGCTTAGGATTGTGATTTACAATCATAAGAACCTTTAATTTAGGCATTGACTCCATGAAAGGTGGAAGAAAGTATTCACTTGCAGAAAAGTTTAAGATGAGAGCCTTACCATTTGGAAATTCCATCTGACACCAATCCTTCTCCTCCATCGAACCTTGACAGAGAAATCATTATATTGAGAAACATACCATATGCAGGCATGATGTAGGATTCAGTATGCTATTGATCAGGTGAGATAAATAAACATTTACAATAAAAAACAAACAAACAACTAGAAGGGTAGAGAAAAAAGTACAACAAACATGTGTGGAAGGAAACAATCTCAGCATCAAATGCAGACTTTGCAGCCTTTTTCCAAGTTTTGGCAATAGAATCGGCTTTTTGAGACATAATAATCCTTTTGTGTCTATTAATTATAGGTTCATGCCTGGTCAAATATATAGCCATGTCTCACAACATATCATGTTGAATAAAGGAAATCTCACAAATGCTGCCATAAGAGTTCGTGGTACATTTGAAAGGTAAATCAAAGTAGCTATGTCATCTAAAAAAAAGACTAACTGGTGCTCAAAAAGATTCACTAATCTCTTGTCAAACAGTGTAATATAACCTAAGGGATTAGGTCAACATGATGGTGTTGGGCATTTGGTTGCACTAGCAGAGCCTGGTTCAAATCCCTTGGGTTAGACTGTTTGATTCCCTTTAGATTAGGTGCATTACATTATGACTAGGGACACCATACACAATTCTGGGAAGCGTCCATTGAATATTCTAGGTTTACTTGAAATAAAAAATAAAAAATTGCAGTATGAAAAGAAGCTTTGAATAAGTCTCCTGTGTTGCAAGAAAATCCAAATGCCCAAGAGAAGATTATTTATCATGAGTGGGGAGTTTCCCTTTATAGCCTACCAAGTCATTGGTGGATGTATTGGTGCAGGTGGTTTGGGAGTGAATTTCCAAGATCTGCCTTTTACCCTCGAAATTAAGGCTCTGTTTTATCCCTAGGAGAAATTCAAGGGTCAACTGTTTCTTCAACTGTATCTGGGCAAAAAGATTGCTATGGAATTTGCTCTATATCTCGAACATATGGAACTTAATGAATCAAAACTGATGCTATTAGGGTCTGTATCTGCTATTGGTATTTTGACTCACTTTAGAATGGGTATTTACAATGCCCAAACCCCAAATCAATGATTAACATGACTACTACCTCAATAAGTGAAAGCAAAGAACAAACGAGCGCATTAAAATATGTTGAACCTTTTTGGCACTACTTCAATGGTGACTTCTTGGAATGCTCAATATTTCTCAGAGTTGAACCATTTTGGAACTAATTCAATGGTGACTTCTTGGAATGCTCAATATTTCTTTGAGTTTTGGTGGGTTTGGCATATATCAATTAAATTTAGAAATGAAAAAAAAACAAAAACTCAAACATATATAAGAAAATCAATTAAAATATTGTTAAAAACTTGGGTTTTGGTGGGTTTGGTATATATTAATTAAATTTAAAAATGCGAAAAAACAAAAAACAAAAACTCAAACATATATAAGAAAATCAATTAAAATATTGTCAAAAACTCAAACATATATATAAAGAAAATCAATTAAAATATTGTCAAAAACTCAAACATATATATATATATATAAAGAAAATCAATTAAAATATTGTCTACTAGAAATGGAATAATGAAAATGGGTGAGAAAATAATTTTTGATGGTGACCATAAGTGATATTCATGAGACATTTTAGTAATAGATATTTTTGGTAGGTTAGCAATCTATTAAAGAAAATAATATCATATATTTATGAGTATGTTTTAAGTGTATATAATCATGATAATGTATTACTCTTATTGCGTCGAGAGGTGCTCTACAGCCTAGTATGGGGGAGATCTTGTAACATGATGTAACGTTAGTAACATGTCGGCAAAAAATAATAGTGATAGTGAATATTATGGGAGATATCTTGTAACGTTACGTAGCGTTACATAACGTTATGTTATGTCAGCTATAAATAATAAAAAAATAAAAAATAAAAAATAAAAACAACTATATAAACAAGGTATCGAATTTTAAATTTTAAATTTTATTTCAAGTAGATCGAGCAAAGAATCCACCTCTCACTTAGCCATAACCCTTCGATCTCTTCCTCCCAGCACACATGCTCCATTGGACGCTAGCCCCATGCACCCTTCTCCACCTGCTACCTGCTGCGGCTGGCTGCCGCAGTCTTTTCCCCAGCTCAGGAACGAGTCCATAAACCTGCCAGTATGATGAAAGGAAGTGAGGATCAAGAAACTGATAGTATGGAGAACCGTATGGCAGAGAAGGATGTCAGTTCGACCAAATTAGGTGTCCAACCAATCCAAGTTCCAAAGCCCAATAGATATATTTGTTTCTTAGAAAATTTCGCTTGTAGCAGACACCGATAGTGATGTCTTCTAGGTGAACTGCAATCCCTGCTAGAATTGCAAATATTTTCCAACATTCAATCCTGATAGATCATCTTCTTTATCTTAGTCCATTGTTACTTGAGAGAATGCTATGCCCTCTCTCCCACATTATCATGCACTTTTATGCCTAAAATGGCCTGCAAATACAACTATGGATATATGGACAATTCCAACACCACCGGCCCTTACATCTGTGAAACGATTACAGTGATTTACACCTATAGGAAGCCATTAAAAGAGAAGAATGTTTTGATGGTATGCGGATTGGATAACTAGGGGCCAATTCAATATACTCCAATTCTGCAGGGTGGATCATCATTGTTCTATTATGTGGGTATTGAAGAAATCGCCATAAATGGAGAAAAAATTCATATATCTACCCATGCTTGGGAGAAGGATGAATATGGCAACTGAGGAAAAATTATAGACTCTGGGACTTCACTCACCTATTTAGCAGAGGAGCCCAATGAAATAATACTGGAGGCCACTTCAACACTTCTGGAGTCAGTGAAATGAAATTGCCAGAATTTTCAATTGTTTTGGAAAGAGGAAAAACATTTACTCTGCCACCAGAGAATTATATCCTACAGGTCGATGACAACGTGAGATGCCTGGGACTCAGACCCATTACATGACCGTTGCCAAGTATTATTGGGAATCTTTTACAGAAAAAATTCTTCGTTTAGTACAATGTACAACATCTCTTCTTGAATTTGCTCCTATGGACTGTTCAGTCCATAATTGAATTTGAATTATTTTCAATTGGATTTTCTTCACTCGACAAATGGATTTGCTCCTGTGGACTGTTTAGTAAACAAATGGAAATCAATGCCCATGCACAAAATTAGGGTTGGAATTTGACATACATTTTAGGTCTAACGTTGTAATTTTTTTTTGTAAGCTGCACAGATATATTATATTACGGAGGCAAAAAAATTACATACAAATATCTTGGCTCCCTCAGGTTGAAAGAGGTAGAACCTTTTCCAGAGCCTCTCAAAAAATACAAGCCTTCTAACCGTGTTCACAATAAATATGTTCATGACTGAGAAACTGAGAGACTTAGTTGCAGAGATCCATAATAGACAAGACAGGCTCCTATATAAGAGCAAAGCCAAACATAAGTATAAACATACAGAGTTAACATAAATACTTAAACTTTAACAAAAAAAACCTTCTAGCGATTGGACCAAAAAAAAACCTGATTGAAATGATCATTTAAACCGAAGGGATATCTTCAGTGATGGGGCAGGCCCATCATTCTTCCTACGACAGAGTGGGCCAATTGGTGGCGGCATTCGGTGCCGGAGAAAGAGAAAGCGGCTACTGCTCAGCTTGCTGGGCCGACGAATCCTTCAGACGCTTGAGGGGAGGCTCCACGGTAGATGGAATCGGGAAAGGTTTGACACGTGGTTTTTTAGTTGAGCATCCCGTTGCGCTACCGCTACCACCTATACTAGTGAGAGCCTAACCACTAGATTTGCTGCCACTGGAAACACCACCCTGAGCACACCCCCCCGTATTGTGCATGTTCAGACTCGAGATACTGGCCGTTCCTTTCCATGAAAAGGAGTTATCCATCGCTGTAAGTTGGGCGTCAATCTCTTAAATGTTTTCCTTCATGGAGTGAACTGCAATACTAGCCTCAGATCAATTACTGAGCATGTCCTTTGCCAGATTGCAGAGCATGTTCTTCTGCATCCAATAATGGTTAATTCGACCACCTTCCTCACCCGTCGAGAGCTTATGGTTGAGGACCTTGTTCTCCCAGGCTTCCACCAAAACACGGACTCACGGAGAGATATGAGGTTCATAGTCCGCCGGGACCTGTGCACTGTAACCCCTCTGGGGTTTGGCCCGTCCTGAACTAGCGCGTCTGGGAGTACCCCTCTGGTGAGACATGGCTGCCAACCTGAGCCTGAAACCAATACACAGAGGAGCGATATTACCAGCACTGAATCTAGAGCGCACTGAAACAAAGACTTTGCAAACCTCCCGCCGGACTGCAAACCCAACACTGCTACTAACCATGACATAGAACTCAACATGGTGCTGAATTAAACACCTGTCATTCCACGTACCCGCAAACATTAACCATCGTAGCCATGCCATGAATGTACCTAGGAGGACGGACCTTCGCCAACCCGGTTTGCATGAACCGAAGTGACCAGGGAAATTTCTCCCACACGCAGAGGACCCAGTATTTGTTGACAAAGTGTGCTGTCAAGCTGGGTAATCACTAGAGCAACACGTGCCTTATGCAGTGGCCGGAGAACGGGACGGATGTCGCCGGAGTTATCACCCACATCCGGGAAGGTCTAACGTTGTAATTTTAACATGGTCTTTTTTATTTAATAATATTTAAAATTTAATTTTGTTTATAATGGTTTTTTTTAAATAATATTTAAAATTTAATTTTGTTTGTAATAATAGATTTTTGAAATAAGTAATTGATTTTTTTAAATAACATTTAAAATATCTTTAAAGCATTGAATTATTATATATAGTTTTTTTAATTAATTTTATCAATCATAATTATAATAGTTGGTTGACTTTTTTAAAATAAAGTTTATAATAATCATATAAAATATTGAATTTTTATATATTATCTCATATATTATAAAAATAAGTAAAAAATACTTCAAACATATTATAATATAACTTTTTATTAACTTTTTATTATAGGTAAAACTTTTGCAACATAACAAAAAAAATCTAAAAAATATAATTTAATATATGATAATATAACTTTATATCTTAACATACAGAAGGTTTTTACAAATTTCATTTGTATTATTGAAACATGATATACTCTTAACTATATTGCCAATGAATTTGTCTTTATAAATTAAGATTAATTTGAGATTTAACACTAAAATTTGGAATTTTGAAGGCTTTTTCAAGTCTTGATCACAGGTTGTATGAACATATTTGTTATATAATAATATTATGTTGCAAGGAGCAATAAATTACAAAGTTAGTTAAGAAAATTCTTTAATAAATTTACAAGAGGAACATACAATTATGATCCAACTATAACTAAGAAATTACAAAATTGTTTAATAAACTTATTTAATAAAGTTACTTTTTTTCTCCAATTTAACTTGATGAAAATATGCAATTTTTATAGCTTCAATTCATTCAAATAGTTGAAATAAATATATATGAAATTGTAACAAAAATGCATCAATTATTTAGATATTAAAACCAGTAGGTTGGTTTCACAACTTTCAGTTTTGGTTGTGGCGATTGAAATTTCTCTTTTGGTAATTGCTACATTGAAGGTCCAAATGTTCTAAGCAAAATGGAATATTGGAATATGCATATAAAAATAAATTATAAATATTTGTTGATGATGATGAGGACAACGAGGATTAATGTTTACTAAGATCAATTTTTTATATATCAAAATTTAAGAAGGAAAATAAGAAAAGTTTAAAACCTCCTATTGTGCAATAAGTGGGAAGAGGTTTGCACCTCACCAGATTGGATCCCTCTCGGTGCTTGATAGAGCCCAGGATTTGGATCTAGGCTGGTTTCACTCTCAATTATGACTTATTTTGAGATCGAGATGATGGAATGTAGGGAAAAATGGAGTCACTATTGCATGAAAGGATACTAGACATTAGATACATCATCAATTTGGTGTCTTGCTAGGACATCGTGATCACTAGCACTAAAATGATCTATATATATTTATACCCCCTCGTAAAAAAATGGAATATTTTCTATTGTTGAGATATGACACATGACTAGGACGTCGTGAACACTAGCACTAAATTTATCTATATATAGTTAGACCCTCTTGTAAAAAATTGTAATTTTTTTCATTGCCGAGATGTCACACACTAGATGGTCAAGAGAAATTCTGTGCAATTGCTTTGTTGGATCTCTGAAGATCGAGGTGCATGGCACCATTATAGAAAAAAGGGTTTTCCAACATATATATCATATGGGATTTGTGACCCCAATATTATATTTGGCAAGCAATATGAACGTTTATATCACATCGTCTGCAATAATCCACAACACCATAACACTATTCTGACCACCTAGGAAAAACACTAGATATTCCTAACCCCATAAATTCCATTTTGGATTCAGAATTGTTAACCTGCACATATTCATAGATAGAAGGTAGACATTTTACAAAATTTACTAAATTGTCACACTTCATTGTCACAATTGCAATTTTCCATGACACAATTAAAAATGATTAACATAAATGACTAATTCGTATTCTTCTAGCTAGTCATTTTTTATGTCGTGACTAAATTAGTCATTTATGTTAGTCATTTTTAACTCTATCACTTATTATTTAGTCATATTTGTTAACTAGTGACTAAATTAGTTGTTTATAGCTGGGTCAATCAAAATTGCTCATATTTAGTAGTAAATCACTTGAAAAACCCGTGGTGACTAGAAGTTTTAGTCACGTAGTCACTAATTCCTCATTTTTTACTAGTGTATCATAAAAAAATTGTTTTTTCTGTTTGTATTTTTGACATATCTCCCTGTGTTTTTAATCAAATTTCGATCGGGAGAGCTTGTTGGATGTGAAATTAAATTCCGCATCCAACGAGTACCCACTCGGCATACTTTTGATGGGCCCTTCTACCCCCAAAACAAGAAATACCTGAAAAAATGTGATGATGACATCATCATCATGTTTTTTCATGTATTTCTTGTTTTTGGGGTAGAAGGGCCTGTCAAAAGTATGCCGAGTGGGTGCTCGTTGGATGCGGAATTTAATTCTGCATCCAACTTACTCTCCTGATCAAAATTTGAGTAAACACAGGGNTTCTTCCTCCAAAATTAATAAATATTATTTTATTATTTTAACTATTATTTTATTAATTTTCCTTAGGAGGCCTATTTTGAGTTGAAATTTCCTCTAATGTCTTCCTTTGGAGAGTGAATTGTATGCTACTCAAGTTTTCTTCACTTCTAGTTTAGAACTTTCTAGACAAGGGGGCACCGACTTCACTTTGAATGAACCCATGCCAAGCCCTCAGATTGCGTCTTTTAATTGGGATAGCCTATTTGAGTTGCACCTTCCTTTGGATGCACCTTTTCAAATAAAGGCCCAGATTGGACATTACACGATTGCTCGTTGTATTGTAGATGAAGGAGCCTTTGTTAGTATTTTATCCGCACCTGCTTGGAGAGGCATCGGATCTCCTAGCCATATGTCGACTGATAGTTAGTTACTAGCTTTTGATAGAAGAATTGGCCAATATTTGGGAATTCTTACTCAAATTTTTGTTACTTTGGGTGGGAAGATAGTCTCAGTTGATTTCACGGTGTTGGAGGACCCCTTGGAATTCAATATGCTCCTCAGGCGTGATTATTTTTATGCTATGTAATATGTGGTGGCCACGCTCTTTTGTGTGATGTATTTTTCTAACAACTAGATCATTTTCATTGTCGATCAAATGGAATTTGTTGATCCCTCTCCTAACCCAACTCGAAATTAGTTCTATCTTTTGTTATTTCCAAAGTTTCGATAGACACTACCCTGCCACGGGTGAATTATGTGGCCTCATATCCCTCATGTCCAATTTCCACTGAGAAGAAGCCTATGAATTCATGCTTACCTTCTTGGGACTTGGTTCGAGCAGTTGACCAGGTGATACATTCAATGGGGAATTTGGAGCTTACTCTCCACCCTATTGATTCAATTGAATGTTTATACATGTATTCAATTTGGGATGATCTACTTCCCTCTGATGAAGTATTCCTAAGGTCTTTGATACAATCTGACCTTCTTATAGATGTTGATTTAGTTATAGTTAAATCCAATCCTGACTTGCTTGTTGAGTCTGGTCCTTTTGTTGATCGATCCTCCTATGATTTCATTATTGAGTCTTTGGACTCTCCCTTTGAACAACAAGTTAGTGATCCTGATGAGTTTGATTCTTCTTATATATTTCTCAACTCCTGTGATACTGAGTTTGTTCTTGTAAACTCTATCATCCCTGTCAACTTTGGCTTTCCTCTTGAGATTGATCTTATTGATTATAAATCCTCAGGACCTTGCACTATAGAGTCTTCTTCGTTCAATTCTGCCTTGACTACAACTTTTGTGGAAGATAGCAAAGTTGCAAGTGTTTCTATCAAAGTGACCTGCATCATATCTTTTCTTCTCAATATGATATTGATACTATTGTTTCTTGGAGACAGGATTCATAGTTAAATTCAAAAAAAAAATTTGGCCTCATTTTTTTGTTCAAGTTGTAACTACATTTGCATGTATTATGCTCGTGCTTATGAGACAAATGTCAGATTCCATGCTTTTAGATACTTATATAAGGCATCATCTATGTTCTCATAATTGCTCATTTTTGTACCATTTTGCACTTGGAACTTGACACCTTTTACCTCGAGGAGAAATCCCCCGAGTGTCCTTTTCTTACTCATGTTCCTTGCATTATTCTTAGGCTTGTTTCTCGCACTCGGAACTAGTTCTTCATGCCTCTAACATTCGTCTCCTTGCATTTAGAACATGCTTCCTGCTTTCCTTCGATCTTGTTAAAAACAGTAAGGATGCCATGAGTTGAATTTTCTGGGCTCGTTAAAACTTTATGGAAAGGGTATGGAGTTATATTCAATCCCTGGTCTAACTCCTTAAACATGACTAGATAGCCGAGTTGCTTGTTCTTTCAGACTTGTTAAAGGAAGTGAAGGATCATCCATAATGATATAAGTTTAACCCTTTTCCAGACCCTACAGATTATTTATGAAAAATAAATTCTCTATTTTCTTTGGAATCTAGAAGAGTGTCTTCCGGTATAGATTTATCTCTTTTTTGGGCCTCTAGGACTAAACTTAAGGAAACAGAACTTGTTTGAGCTTACATTTCTCTTTTTCGTGCTCTGGACTAAAACATGAAAAAGATTCTGAGTGTTCTTTATGTCATTATCATGCTCGTTAAAATTCAAAACAAAGCATCGAGTTTATTGTTGTTTGTCTCATTATTGTAAATAAATGGAACTTTACGAGTGATATTTCCTTCCTTCACACTCATTAAACTGAGGCTACATGTTTTCTTTTGAAGGAGCATCAGTTTGGTGATAGTTTACCCCTTTTTCAGACCTTGCTGATTAAGTACACAAAATGTATACCTTAGTTCTTCGGGAGCTAAGAGAGTTCTCCTTTGATTTGTTTATACTTTTTTGGGCTCAGGAGACTAAATTTACGAAAAAGAACCCCCCTAGAGTCTTCTTTGGAGTTTTTGGACTCTCAAAACTATGAAAACACTGACAAGCATTCACGAATTTTGGCTCGTAAAATCCATGGATTGGTGTCATATCAAGCATTATTCTCTTTTTTCTTCAAGCTTGCTAAAAAATGAAGAAAGACTCGAGTTAAATTTCTTGGAATCGTTAAAACTTAACACGAAAGGAAAGGAAGGAGATACACTATTTGATTATAAGTTTGTTGGCATCAATTCATCCTTGAATAAAGCACTAGTTTGATTCTCCTGATACTCATGTTCCATTTTTTCACTTCCTAGTTCAACTAACACTTTGAGTCACTGCTCTTCCACTTGTCCTGAATACATGGGGAATTTGTCAATGTATCCTACATGGAAAATAGGTTTAGTTATCTCATTGAAAGTCTAAAGCTGCCTTGGGTCATCTCTGTTTCATGCTCATTGTTCAAGGATATTTATCCCCTGTATGTTCATCCTGATCCATATCATTTTCATCTTTGAGTTTATCCTATGTACGTATTCCCTTATCTAGTCCACCAGTTACTCATGTGACATGTTGAAGGATTCATTGCCTTCCTCTTCGCAAAATGGCTTTCACACAGTACCTCCTGCAGAAGAAGACCTAGAGTTTGAAATATACTACCTTAAGATCCACTTCTCCTATTGCTGGAATTCTCTGCATTGGTTGTCAGTATAACTTTCTAACTGGAACTTCGATGGTATCCTTCCATGTTCGACTTCAACTCATGTATTCACATGGTAGAATTCGTACCAGTTTCTATGGATTTGGACGAAGACCTTGGGTTACAACTTATATAACCTAAGTTGTGCAAGTTTGTGCCATGCCTCGTGACACTATTTCCGACTACCAAAGATATATCATTTTACTTATGTGGATTTGAACCACCTTTGTAAAACATATGTGGCCTTATTACCCATACTGTTTGATGTAATTGAATCTTGTAAAGGATCTAGTGTTCCACATTATTGAACATGGAATCCTCAGTGATGATTTTGTAAATGACCTTGATTTGTCTGTTTCAGGTATTTCTCTACAACTTTGACCTTCAGTACTCCGAGTTAAAATATTCTAATATATCTCGGCCATCGCTACCCTCTGACCTCATACACTAGGGGGCATCTGTTATACCATGAAATGGAACTTCTCCATCTAAGTAATGAATCCATCTTGTCGTTACATAAAATGACACTATGGATTGAAGTGACCCCAACCTTATAGATAGATGAGATCCTTGATACATGCTTACTCCTTCAACTTTACCACTTTTTAAGAATGAATTTTCCTTGCACTCACGGGCCCTATTATAGAAATTCACGTGCCACTCATGGGTCAGCCCATATGCAACCCATGAGTCATATCTAAAAAGTTGTAATCACGACTTCCCTTAAGGAAAGTTGCGAGTCACTCATAAGTTTCCTTATATATACCCATGAGTTCCATTAAAAAAAGTTTAAAAATAAAAAGATGATTAGTTTAGGGGCAGTTGGGTCCAGATTGGTAACTTCCCTAACTCCCCTAACCATCCTAGGCCTCGAGTCCTCTCCTCACTAGCAACTATAAAGAGAGGGGAGGGGTAGAGGATAGGGGAGGCAATTTTGAGAGCAAGGTTATGTTGGAGGATTCTCTTGGAGAGAGGAGAAAGGAGGACTCAGGTCTTGGTATGCAGAAGAAGCTTGTCTTAGACAGGGTTATAATGTTTCCTGAAATTCATTAAGAAAGAGTGTTTTTATTCCATATTTGTCTTAGTGCAATTCTTTTATTGTTATGAGTTATGATCTATATTGTTATTTGTTTCCAAATGCAATTGTAATATGTTCATGTCTCTTAATATAACAATAGAAGATACTGTGAGGATATATCAATCTTTGTTGCAGGTGTTGAAGGTCAGAAGGCCAAGGAGCATCTGAGGAGGAGAGTTAAAGCTTGGACCAACCATCTGGAATAAGGTGCATGCCCTATTAACCTCTATTCTCTTATATATGTTCCCAAACCCTAGATGTCTGCAACTCACATCCAAAGTATGTTTGTGACCCTATTTCCCCAAGTCATAAGGTAGATTTCCCTCACAACACTTACCTCAAAAAATGAGGCCCAATCCTGGTTGCATAATATTGGATTGGAGAATGACTCATGATATTGTGCTTTTAACAATCCAATTCAATGAGGGAGGCATTATCTGTCATGCCAATATTGTCTCAGAAGTACCTATACTTCGTCACTAACAAAGAATTTGTTAACACATTTTCAATTTGATCTTAAGTAGCAATGTACTAAAGTTTTACCTTTATAGACCATGTCTCTAATGAAGAGATACTTCATCTCAATGTGTTTTATCATAAAACACAAGGTTTTTCGAAATCCTGATGCAAATTTGAATGTCACAGTGAACGACTGTAGACTCAATATTTTAACCTAGCAAGTAGATTTCCAAGCCACACTGCTTCTTAACAGGAAGTACTAGAAGATCAATAAACTTTGCTTCTGTAATAATATATGAAAATGTACCTCGGAGGTACCTACACATATTCTTAGTAGTAAGCATAAAATACAACAGGTCTACTATGTATCAAATACATTAAGAGACCAATAAACTACTTATTCATGGTAGCATCTATTGGATTCGATCTAGAATTTGACTCATGTAGTTTCCCTATTCTAGAAACCATGGATTTGCAATCCATCATATACAACATATCAAATGTGTAATTTTCTTGCAGAAGGTAAAATCTCATCTTTCCTTTGTCAATATTCAACACTTGCATTTTGCATGTTGAATTCTAGAATCTTCTTTGGTCTAGAGAAGTTATATGTGAACTTTCCATTCTATGTGATGTTCCCGAAGACTTAACCAGTCTCAAAGTGGTTTCATTTTTCTTTTTCTAGCTCACGGTACCCCACTAGCAAAACTATATGGCTATCTGACTTCTCCAAGAGGTTGACTATTCCCCAATAGTCCTTAATATAACTATCTTGAGTATTTGATAGTCTTGGATACCTTGACTATTATCTGATAGTCATATGAGGTCTTTGTTCATGTGGGTGAACCCCACAAGAGATACTGTAGTAACCTTGCTTTGATACCACTTCTAACATACGCAAATTCCTCATACCAACTTTAGGGAAATGGGGTATATTTTTTTTAAATGACATTTGAATTTCCTAGGTTAATTCTCTTCATATACTGGTTCTTTGATCGTAACGCGATTCTCATCGATTTAGTGATTGAAAAATGTTTGTCTCATAACTATACCTATCCTTTTTAGGTATTTGAGGATTAGGGCTACCCCATGACTACAATAGTATTTTGCATCAACTATTCCATCTCTCATTTTATGTAAAATATTCCACATAAACATAGCTAAATTAAAATAACATTCTCTTAGTTAATGTATTGTTATAATGATGACATAGTCAACTTTCAATAATCATAACTTTAATCTTATTTAATAACATAAATCCATTATATATTATTTCTAAGAGGGGAAGATTACATCATTACTCATTTGAAATGCAAGACTACTACAATATATTCATGAGATTTAAACCACAACCTATCATTAATATAATCATATCAAAACTCACTTAAAACATTGATTCAACATATCATTTCCTATCATCTTAAATAACATGGAAGAACTCTTACACATTTGCATAATCCTCTTGTGTTTAAAGCAACAATCATTAATTCTTTACAAAGTTCGATGAACAATAATAAAACATTTGAAAAATAATTATATGATATGGTAAACTTAACAACCCAAAGGATACTGAAGGGTTAAATTCAAATTTACTCCCAACCTTCCGACTCTTTGTGGGTAAATACATTAAGGTGGGTAACACTTTTTGGCCAAATTTGGCGATGAAAACCTGATTTTTTACTCATGTGCTAGACTCTAAGCCCTTGAAATGCATATATGTCATGTGAATTTATTAGTAAAAAAAAAAATTGTATAATATTATGTTGGCTTCCCAATTATATTTTTTAAAAATATCTTGATGTCATTTAATGTGTGAAATTTCGTATTTAGAACTGTGTGACCTTAAAAATTTGAAGAAATTAATAAGTGGCTCATGTCCCACCACAATAATTCAACCTTACATTAATAATTATATATATATATATATATATATATATATATATATATATATATATGCGCATGATCTACACAAAATGCATTGTGGTCTGCATATTTTTTTGTTAATTTATTTCGCAATATAGAATTATCTATTATTTTTTGAAAGTGACCACATCTAATTTCAACATCATTTCATACACATGTGTGCCCATCCCAGCTTTTTTTTCACTGTTTTCAAAAATTGAAAAACTAAAGATACCTTTTTGAAGAGGACGTTCCGATGTGTGGGATGTGCATTTTTAAGAAATTTTTGGATGTGTATTTTTTACTCTACGGATTTTTCTTTGAACCACTTCAAAGTTGTTGTCAAGTTTTCTAAGTGTAAGTTTTAGAACGAATTAAAAAAAACCAATATGAATTCCAAAACCCATGCATGATACCTCAATGGATAGAGGATTCAGTGATGAATCTATCGGTACAAACTCCACTCATTTATGTGCCATGAATTGTAGGGTTTACACCCCTAGAAGACACAGATAAACATTGATTTTCCTATAAGAGGGCTAATTCTCTGTTTTTCAGGCCCTCGATTGAGCTATTAAAATCCCTCGATCAAGGTTTTAACAACAACTCGATCGAGGGATGATTAAACCCTTGATCTAGCTACCGTTAAAACCTCGATCGAGGTAATTCTGAAACGCTCGATCAAGGTCTTGTTTTTGTTAAAATCCTTAACACAAATGCCCAGGAATGGACTTAGGAATTGATAGCATTAATTCCATTCCAACTACCCTCCCAACCTCATTTCCCACCCAAATTCCTAAAAGAATTATGTATAAACATAAACATGTTACTGATTTTATCCTTCACAGTTGACTAACCTATTTGAAACAATGCTTGTATTCTAATGCAAATTTAGGATTGTGTATTGTGTTTACATATTGTTGCAGGTATGAATTTGGATTGTTATCAATCACAATGGGAAGCAAAAAACATCGAAGTAAAATATTTACTAGGAATCAAAGCAACATCGAAGAAATAAGAGACAAAGATAGAGAAAGAAAGAGGCAAAAAAGAGCAATATTGAGACGAGAAGAAGTTGCAAATCAACCTATGATGGGAGAATCAAATGCCATTGCTAACAATATTGGTATGATTTAAAAGTTATGCAATTTCATGTTCATATATATAATTTCATTTTCATAGTGATCTAGTTCATATAATTTCATATTGCATATTCATATATACAATTTCATAGTGTTCTAGTTCATAATATATATATATATATATATATATATATATATATATATACACATGTTAAATTGTTTAGAATTTAAATACAATTTTGTAATTAATTCATAAACTTATATACATTGTATGTGCATGTATTCATAATTATTTGTACATTGTATAATTTCGTATTCACATATTCATATAATTTCATATTGCATATTCATATATTCAATTTCATAGTTTTCTAGTTCATAATTTTTATATATATACATGTTAATTTGTTTAGAATTTAATTATAATTTTGTAATTGCAATTTTTTAATTAATTCATAAACTTATATACATTGTATGTGCATGTATATATACAACCTTCTAAAACCACTTATGTACGTGTGAAAGAATTGATTTTTTTTTAACCATTACACTAAATTACATATATACAAAGTAAGTGTATTATAGTATGAGTAACGAGTTGTCCAATGAAATTAGAGAATGATTGATGAATATATATATAATTATAGTACATAATATTCTAGAATAATATCTAGTTCTAAATTAATATGCATATATCCGTTAGCCTCACATACAAATGAATTTTATCATTTGATAATAGAGCCTCACATGTAAATGAAATATAATTTGATAATATAGCCTCACATATATATAATTTTTATGTTAAAAATTACAAAGATTTTTCTCAATGGGAGTTGATTGCACCATCATAGGTTGACTTGCATCTTCTCCTCTTAACATTGCACTTATTTTCCTCATCCTTTCTATAGCCTTATCTCTCATTTCATCGATTTTAATATTATTTTAATTTCATATTTATATATTCATTTTCATAGTGTTCAAAACCATAATTTATATATATCCTATTACATACTAATATTTCATGTTTTCTGTTACACATTACATGTTCTATGTTACACATTACATGGTGTATACATGTACTATGTTGATATTTCATATTGTGCATTGATGAAAATGATTTAAAATTTTCAAATTTAATTAAACAAAAATCGGTTATCACTAATATTAATGAACATACAAAAACATTTCCATAGACCTCCAGTAATGATGATAATTAACATTACAATTTTTATTTAATATAGAAACTAATTGTTCATAACAACTCACATAACTTCAACAGTTGTGTGTACAATGATTAATGAAATATAGTATATGTAGAATAAATGGAAATCCTTTGTAGAATTTGGTTCAAGGATTTATACACTCTACATGAATCATTTATAAAAATGTTTTTATTGAATATATTGCATGTTTAAATTTATTGATATTTTTGGTGACAAACTAACTTACAAGTGACGCACTTGATTGAACTTAAGCAATCACCAATAATCATGTACAAGTGACTAGGAATCATATGGCTTTAAGCATTGATGACAATGATAATCTCAAAGAAAATCAATAACTATGAGAAATTCAAGAATTCATTAGCCTTGAATATGAGATGTAAGAGATCATTGTAAAGATACTAAATCAATACATTTAGAGAATATTCAAGCTTGTATAAATATTTGCTATTTTTTTAACAAAAAATGACAATATGATAAATAAAATAAAATGTTATTCAAGCTTGTATTTATTTGTTAATTTGTTAAAAAACAATGACAATATGATAAACTTAAAATAAAATGTTATTCAAGCTTGTATAATTTATTTGCTAATTTTTTAACTAACAATGGAAATATGATAAGTAAAATAAAATGTTATTCTTGAGCTTGTATTTATTTGCTATTTTTTTAACAAACAATTGCAATATGACAAGTAAAATAAAATGTGCATCTATGGTTAAAATTGTCATGGAGATATTAAACAATTATCATTATTTCATCAAAATATTATAGTTTACGAAGTTATATTTTTTTCTAGCATGCTTAAATGAAGTTATTATTTTTTAAGAAAAGAGAATTGATTGCAAACATGCAAAAATATTTTCCATTCTATGTTAACGTAACTTGTGGACCGATGGATTTTATATTAAAGTTTGTGCAATGGGTGTCATAGGTTGCATCAAATACATACTCACATAAGTGTAAATAATATGCATAAGACACCATGATGATAATCACTTTGATCTTCTAAATGATGCAAAACTCTTCGTAATTTATATACCATCTTATCATATTGCCTTAAGGAAGATTTTATTGCAACAACATTTGATTTTGGTGCTTTAAAAACAAATCTTATTGCATACTGCATTTGTTTAAAATTTTCTAATTCGCTTATTTTTCATTGAAAGACAATGAAATTGAACAATGTAAAAGTCCCTTATTTGGTCAGAGAACTAAACAATTTCAAAATTAAATTAACTTATGCAGGGATAGATCCTGGCCAGCCATCACAGGATTGTGCACCCTCTGATTTATCAAGAGTAATTGCGAGCTTCAATGACGTTGGAATGGCTGCAAATTGTTTAAGAGGGTTGGTTGATGCCATGCAAGAAGAGTTAGGGAACCCAACCCCTAATCGAACAATCAAAGAGCATGTTAGTAACATAATCAAGTTGTACTTTGAACAAAACTAAGTGATTACATAAGCTCAAATCCTAGATGGATTGATAAAACAAAAAACTGAAATGTGCCACAAAGTTGTTGGGTTTTAAGGATGTTAAAAATAAAAATGCATGTGAGAATGTAACATAAAATGTAACAACTGCACTATCTGCATTTGGGAAGTCAATAAAAACTAATATCAGAGTTGCTCCTAGGGAAATTACAACTGCTATTGTGGCATGAAGCAACTCAAGAAATCGAATGGTTGCAACAATGTCAAAGTTGCTACACATTTTTACAAAAACACTACACAAATACACTAAATTCAGGGTAAAGATGGATGAAAATGTTGAATTTGCTTGTTGGGATCTTATTTGTAGAGAATCATATAAAGATAAGATGGAAGAGGGAATCAGAGAGAAGGTAATAGAGTATTGGGACAACCATTCTTGTGCTATACCAGATTGAAAACATTCCTGTGACAACGTTCTGGCATATGCATTTATAAGGAGCATTGCAAGCATGCTATAGAGATGATAGGAGTTGCTTTGTTCGAGGAATTCAAAGAATCAAATACTGGTGTCCAGATCTCATTTAACATGTTCAGTAAGTTGAAAAAATGGTATATTAGGCCGAATATGATTCGGGACACGTGTTGTTGTCAATACCACGTTGAATTCCAGTTATACTACGACACATTTGTGGATTTTTGCAAAAAAAAATGGGATGGTGAACCAGCTCCTCACATAGTGCATGATTTTATTTCTATGATACTATGTAATAGGAATCCTAAAAATGTGTTTTTCATTAAAAGGTGTCACATGCCCCAATTTGCAAAAACAATTTTATTATTATTGAGGAACATTGTGTTAAATTTTATGCTAAGTTGTAATTGATGACCCAGTGAGGTCAAGAATATTTAATGTAAATTTAGAATATTTTGTTTATAAATAAATAAATGAGGAGACAACAACTTAGGAGAGTTGTTAAAAGAGTGTTTACTGGTCGGAGGAGACTGGGTGGAGAGAAAACTGACATGTGGCAGCATCCTCAAACCACTTCCAACTGTTGCAGGTGGCAACGTCCCTATATTTGTGGTCATGATTCCCCAAGAAAGTGGAATAAGAGCAGGTGGCTCAATTAATGAAAACTAACCCAGAACTACCTAGGCATCTCTATAAAATTTCCCATTGAATAGAGCTGAGGATGCTCATTCTAGAGAAGTGATCATTCAGGGTGAATGAATTTACTTCAGAGAAATTCAATGGAGGGGAATTTGGAAAGTGTTTGAGGGGATAACTGCTGAGATTGATCTAGTGCAACTTTTAAGCTGAAGATCATACTGCTGAGAGTATATTGTTTTACTGAAGTATTTGAATTAGTCAGGTGACAGAGGTTTCTACAGTTGCATTCTCCACCCAGTTCTCAGCCAAGAAGACCAGGAACAGGATCAGGGGTCTTGAGGAAGCATTGTTTGAGCGCTCTCCAGGAGATTGGTAGGGAGGAACGACCTCCTTAAGCTGTTGTTGTCTTGTCCTCAACGAGTTCTATTTTATTTTTACTGTCTTAGTTAAGTGAATCCTAGGTTATCTATTACATGCTTGTTAAATGTTTAGGTTTAGAAATGAAAGGTAATTGTGAAATGTTAGATGTAGTAAGAATTATAGATTATAGCAGAAATGGAATGAATATCTATTGAATGAAGTAGAAAGAAATTAAATTTCTAAGCTGTGTTTTTCCACACCTTGTCACAATCCCAAATTTACTGAAAAATTTAAAATTTTGAAAATACAGATAACATCCAATAATGCAGTCAGCTAACTGTTTTAATTAGTTATATGTTAATGATTTCATAATCTGAATTATCTACTTGATTATGTTTATCTTATAGAATAATTCTTTTTCAGTTTAATTATTTATTTTTCTTTGCGACAACAAGGTGGAACTGTCTTGGTATTCTGGGGTTTACTTAGCTTTTGAGCTAACGCAGAAAGTTTACCTGATCTTACAGATTTACAGGTAAGAAAGATCCGGTGCTGCTTGTCAATAATCATAAAGTATGTAGATATACGTTCGTTGCAATTAATAGCTCAGTAAAATAATAAATATGCTGTTTCAATTCTAAATGCTTTTATGAGGTAAAACCATTAGATTGTTATTCTTTTTAAAGATGCCATAGAAACGAGAATCAGTCCTAACAGTATTGGTGACAGTTGTTCTGTCATGCTAGATTGTAATTTATAGTGAATGCGATCTAACCTCTTCAATGTTTATTAATGTTTACCAAAGTAATCATGTGTAAACGCCTTAAATTTATCCTTACATGCAAGTTAAAGATGGCGGGGTTTTACGTTAAGGATCTATCTTAAATTTTGATCATAAACAATTTACGTCATGACAAATTTTGGTTACTTCTTGTGATATGAAAGTAATGCGCAAACGATAATGAGTTTTTATACTTTTATTCTATCTTCTAAAGCTTTGGGGCTTGAAAGGAATTATATCATCACTACCTCCTGCTATAAAAAGGATTAAGTTAGTGTTGAAGAACTAAGTTCTTTTACATCTAACTTACTTGGAAGATATTGTCCAGTTATTGTTATTAAATCATCCAAAAATTACCTATTGACAAGCTTAATAAATACTATAGGACTTAACATTTTCATTTGCAAACTTAGTAGTTTATAAATACATACTCAAAGGAATAACTAGAATTAACCTAGCAAGAAGGGTATCTTATCATAAATAAATTTCATGAATTTCTTTTATAAAATATTAAATGGCATAACCTTTACCAAAGTTATAATTGTTTATTGAATGAATACCATGTTTGCATAAATGATGGGTTATAGAATAGACCGCGCCCTTGATGAGTTTATGGCCTAACATCTATACTAATGTTCCTTTTGTTTAACATTTCAGTGTGGAGGCTTGGTTGACTTCAGGATTATTGAACCTTGTAGAACCTTCACCCACCATATGGTTGAAATGAAAAATCATTTGGATGATTGCATGCCGGAACTATGTAGTTTTACCCACTGCATGCAAATAATTTGAAGGTATATGTGTAATCATTGTAACCAAGCATTATGGAGATAAAAGGTAATTGCAACCCTAGACTCGTCATTTCCTCTGTCATTCTCAGCCTCCGGCCGCTCTGCTATTGCGTTTCAACCTCCATGCCGATTTTTGCAACTGGTTTGAATGATAGTCTCCTAACCTGCTTCTTTCCTTTCGCCCTTCGTAAAATTGCCTTGATCACTGATAGAGAGGAGCCGTAATAAGAAACCTCTACTGCCTAGACTGGGTTGGTTGTTTTCCTCCGGGGTTTAACTTTCACCGCTTGCTCATTTTAGAGTTTATCATACTGTAAAGTCTCTTTCTTCTTTGGCTCGGTAGTGAGAGTCGTGGCTTCACATCTTAGGATTTGTTTGGTGTTAGGGTTTCATAGCAGAGTGGACTTTTGGTAGGAAAATAATGATGGCGCAATCGTTTATACTTGCTTGGCTTGTCGCTCCAACTCTCAGTTGTCGTTGGTCGTTACTATGTTGGTAATCTCCTTCTTTCTTGCAACAGATGAAGGGTTTGTTTCTCCTTGCGTTGGTGGTGGTGCTTCTGTTTGTGGGTGGTTATGTTACCTTGAAGCTTAGGTAAGAACTGTTATTCGCATATCTGATTCATTACATTTTTGTTAATGTAAGTATATAAAATTTTAACGATATCGTGGTTATTTTTACACAGGTGACGGGTTGTCCTTCTGTGTGGTTGGTGCAAGGCTGGGACAACTGCTTGCTCACGGGTAAGCCTTGGATATCCCATGGTTGTTCGTCCTTATTCAGTTCCTTATGGGACCTTTGATGGTTGGTCGCCGTGGCCTGCGAAACCCTCGTGGTTTTGGTTTACCTCGGTTAACTTGATTCGTATCTTTTGTTGATGATAAACCCTTGCTTTATGCGGGGATTCTGGCTTAGGCCGTGACCTGTAAATTTTAATTTTGCTTCTAGTTTTTGTGTATAAATGTAGAAATGAGGAAAGGACGGTAAATCCATACTCTGTTAACTCTTAGAAGCCGAGAGGCATTTAGAAAGGAGCTTAAACTCTTTTGTTTGATACATCTATTGTAAATTTTGATACAATAGGGTTTTACCCTAACTTGGCGATATGAAGATGTATTTACTGTTTTTTTAAAATTATCTTTTATTTACAATATAATACTGTAATTTATTTTGTTATTACTTATATTGTATAATGGGTTATTAGGCTCGGTGAATCAAGCATCTCTATGTTCTGTCAATTTAATTCCTGCAAGTTATTACATTTAAATTTACTCTGTAAATTATTTTAAATATTATCTGTTTACCTTATTTCCTCTGTTCTAATAAGGTTTTAAATATTATTTTATATTGGTTAACTTTCAGGAAGAAAGCAAGTAATTTATTGTTTTTGAGTTGTACTTATGTAACTGTATAGTTACATCTTTAAGTACAAAGTTTTATGTTTACTTGATACTTATTATAATGTTATAATAATTGTTATTTTACTTACAAGTAAATATTGTTCCTATAATTAAATACATTATCTTTATACTTAGTCTATTTATGAAGTGTATAGGTGGGAAAATATTTTATTGTTATACTCTTATGTTTTCTATACTAAATAATTTATAAAGAAGTTCCTTCTGTATTCTATATCACCCTATTTATATTGTAACATTAGAATTTATAAAATGAGGGAAATAACAAATTAACTGTGTTTCTTTTTCTAAATAAATAGTAGTGTTTGTTTAAATTCTATAAGAGACATGTTAGTAGCTGTAGAACTTAATTAAGTTCAGTTAGATAAGATGAATGAATTATTTACATTATCAGTCATAAATAAAATCTTAAACCAACTAGTTTTATCTTTAGAATTAAAACAAGGTTTTTCTTTCCTTACTCACAGTTTGGTTGGTATAATTATAGTAGTTATTTATCCTAAATAGGAATAAGGAATGAACTATAGAGCTGATGAAGAATTTTTATTTAACCTAATACTACACATTTTAACTATTATCTTCTTTTCATTTTTCTTCAGAATAGATAAAAGGATTACAGAAGTAAATACTATATAGAAGTCTGTTTCATCTATCAAAACATACTACTGTTAGTATAATGATATAACTTCTTTTTTCTTTTCTAATATTCTGACTTAAATAGTCTAGGTCTAACACTACTATATGTACAGATTAGTAGTTCTTCTGATAACGAATATCTAAATAAAGAAAACTTTCTAACATTCAAGATAACATCTTATTTTAAATTTACATCATACTTCATTCATTTAAATACACCACTTGTGCTAGAGTATGATCTGGATTACTCCAGATGGGGAAAAACGCAGGTAGGATTTATTTTTCATCAAGAATAAATTCATTACTAAACAAGCTAAGATATTCTATCCTCTAAGTTTACATCATAACTTGCAAATGCATCATTCATTCACACACAGATAATAACATAGAAATTAATAGATAGCAGAACCTGTTCTTAAAGCTTGGTCGACAACAGGAATGGGAGGCTATTCCTCCCTACCAACTCCTGGAGAGTGCTCAAACAACAACTCCTCAGGACCCCCAATCCTGCTCTGGTCTCCCTGGCTGGAACTAGGTGCAACAAATAACCAAGTACTAGTCCCGAGACTCAATACCAATCCTGAACTCGTCAGTCAAATCTCTCAGCTAAAAAGCTGTATCAGATCAAGTTCTTGCAGTTTATCCCTCAGACACCTTCCTTACAGTTTCCCTTTTCCCAATGAATTCCTTGGAGTGCATTCCCCCTCAATGATTCTTCTCCTGGAAAATATATGAGTAGCCTCAGCTCTCTACATTGGGCATTTTTATAAGATTGCCTAGGTATTTTTGGGTTAGTTGTCATTAATTGAGCCACTTGCTCTGATTCCACTTTCTTGGGGGATGATGACCCAAAATGTAGGGAAGTTGCCACTTGCAACATAGAAAGTGTTTGAGGATGTTTCCACTTGTATTTTTGCTCTCCACCTAGTTCCTTCCACCAGTTTGACCAGTAACACTCTTATTAACAGCTCTCCCAAGCTGTTGTCTCACTTTTTATTTATTAAAAATAAAATATTCAGAATTACATTCCACATCTTTTGAATCTGCTGAGTCATCAGTTTCAACTTAGCATTAAATTTAAAATAATGTATTAGGAATCAAATTAAAACAAATAACATTATTTTACAAAATTGGGGTATGTGACATACACACCCCCTTAAAATATAACATCATCCTCGATGTTATTTATTCTTCATCCTCTGAAGTCCCCTGGAATAGATTTGCGTATGCTTCTCGCATCTTACTTTCCAGTTCCCAAGTGGCCTCTTCAGGACTAAGGTGCTTCCCTTGCACCTTCACTTGTCCAATGGTGCGGTTCCAAAGTATAATTTCCCTCCTCCTGAGGATATAGTTCGGTTCCACCAGAAATTCTCCTTCTGGTTCCACTTGTACAACATTCCAATTAACCACATGAGTAGCATCATGAACATATTTCTTTAAAATAGAAATGTGAAAGACATTATGTACTCTTAAGTTAGGTGGTAATGCTAGTTGATAAGCAACTTGACCAATCCTAGACAAAATTTCAAATGGACCACAGTAACGTGGTGCCAACTTTGCACAACTCCCCAATATTAGAGATCTCTTCTTGGGCCTTACCTTGATGAACACATGTTCACCTACCTGGAACTCCTTTGGAGTCACTTTTCAAGTCTGCTTGACTTTTCTGCTGATCCTGTGCCACCTTCAAATTTCCCTGCATTTGCTTCACAATTTCCTCCATTTCTTTCAACAATTCTGGACCTAACACCAATCTATCTACTGGATTATTCCAAGAGATAGGAGTGTTACATTTTTGTCCATATAAAATTTCAAATGGACTAAATCTAGCTGATGTCTAATAATTATTATTATATGTAAACGCTACTAGATGTAAATAGTCCTCCCACTTACCTGGCTGATCTTTCACATACATTCTCACTAAATCTTCTAGTACCTAGTTTACTCTTTCAGTTTGTCCATTTGTTTGAGGATGGAAAGAAGTACTAAAATTCAATATTGTATTTAATCCTTTAAACAAGGACTTCCAAAAGTTTCCTGTAAACTTAGGATCTCTGTCTGAGATTATAACTTTTGGTACTCCATGTAATCGAAAAATATGCTTTAGAAAAATATCAACTATATTGGCAGCCTTATAAGTAGTTTTAATAGGTATAAAATGAGCTTCCTTGCTTAACTTATCAACCACCACCATAATAGAGTCATTTTGATTTTGATTCTAGGCAGTCCTGTAGTAAAATCTAGACTAATCACTTCCCATTTCCAGCTAGGAATAGGTAAAGGCTATAGCAAACCAGCTGGGTGTTGGTGTTTGGTTTTTACCTGTTGACATTCTAAACACCTTGCAATATATTTAGCTACTTCAGTTTTCATATTTGGCCAAAAATACTCTTTTTTAGCATGGTTATAGTCTTTTGATAACCTGAGTGACCTGAATATGGTGTTTTATGGACTTCATCCAGAATTAACAGCTTAACCTTAGGTACATTTGGTACATACAGTTTATCTTTATATAATAAAAATTCATTTTCATTTAAACTATAACCTTTTATTAAACTTTCTGTAGGTTCTTCCTTAGCTGTTATTTGCAATTTATGATAAATTTCATCTTGTTTTACCCCTTCTTTAAGCTGTTCATTTAAATATGAAATGTAAGTGCTGATTGCTATGGTAAAGTTTAGCTTTGTGTTTTTGCTTAATGCATCAGCCACCTTATTTTCCTTACCCTTTATATGCTGGATTTCAAAATCATATTTTCTTAAGAAAGCTAACCACCTAGCTTGTCTAACATTTAATTTACGTTGATCTAGAAGATATTTCAGTCCTTTATTATCAGTCATTAGAATAAATTTTCTTCCAATTAGGTGATGTCGCCACATTTTTAAGGCGTGTATTACAACTGTTAGTTCCAGATCATAGGTTGCATAATTCTTTTCGTGAATTTTTAACTTTCTAGACGCATAGGCAATAACATGCCCTTCTTGAGTCAAAACACCACCTAAGCCATCATTACAGGCATTAGTACACACTACGAATTCTTTATTAGGATCTGCTATTCTTAGAATAGGTGCACTAGTCAATAGAGTTTTTAACTTCTTAAAGCTTTCTTCACATTTCAGGTTCCAGTCAAATTTCTTTCCTTTCTTTTGCAAGGAAGTTATCGGATTTTCTATCCTTGAAAAGCCTTCAATGAACCTCTAGTAATAACCGGTAATTCCCATGAACGACCTAACATCTGTCACATCTTTAGGAAACGACCAATCTTCAATTGCCCGTATCTTTTCAGGATATACATAAATTCCTTCTTTGGTCACTACGTGACCTAAATACTAAATTTATCCCTAAAGAAGTCACACTTACTAAACTTTGCGAAGAGTTGATGTTCTCGCAACTATTGCAAAACAATTTTTAGGTGTTCTTTATGTTCTTCTTCTATTTTTGAGTAGATTAGGATGTCGTCGATAAACATGACCACTTAAATACTTATGTATTATATTATTCATTAAACACATAAAGACAGCTGGGGCATTAGTAAGCTCGAATGGCATTACGACAAACTCGTAGTGTCCATATCTTGTTCTAAAGGCTGTCTTGAAGATATCTTCATATTTAATTCTTACTTGATGATATCCCGACCTCAAATCTATCTTCAAAAACACCGTGGCTCCACGTAGTTGATCAAACAGATCATCTATGTGGGGCAACGGATATCTATTTTTAATAGTCATCTTGTTTAGCTGACGGTAGTCTATGCATAATCGCATAGTTTCTTATTTCTTTTTAACAAAAATGACTGGTGCCCCCCAAGGAGACACACTAGGTCGAATGTACTTTTTATCAATTAACTCTTTTAATTGTGATTTTAACTCATTAAGTTCTAATATGTTCATTCGATAAGAGGCCTTTGAGCTAGGTACCGCACCTGGTACCAGTTCAATGGTGAAATCCAATTCCCTTTTTGGAGGTAATCCTGGAATTTCTTCTGGGAATACATCAGTATATTCTTTTAAAACAGGAATATTTTCTATTTTTAACTTATCAGTTTTAGTTTTTCTTTCCTCATCTGTAATGGTCACTGCATAAGCTTTACATCCTTTTCTAACAGTGCTTTTAAGTTGTGTAGCAGAAATCTGCCTTACTATAGTTTTTCTAGGAATACCCTTAACCCTTACTGGTTGTTCATCACTATTTAAGCGTGTAAAAGTTTTATCGTAACAGTTTAAAATTACTTTATGCTATTCTAACCAGTCCATACCAATCAGCAAATCATATGAGCCAAGTGGAAAAACATTAAGTTTAACTACAGTTTCAAATTCATCCATAAGTAAAGCACATTCTTTCACAAAACAAGTTATTTTTCTTTTAGCCCCAGTGGCTAATTGAACTAACCAAGAATTCTCAAACTTATCGATAGATAACTTACATTTTTCCACTATCTGAGGTGCAATATAACTGAGACTAGCTCCTGGATCAATTAAAATGGTTACAGGGGTCTGATTAATCACACCTTCTACTTCCACCATGGAATTTTGATATTCAGCTTGGAAGTTCTCCAAATCCGCATTAATTCTAGGCATGCTCCTTGCTAGTTCTTCAACGGTCATCTCCTCCTGTACAGTATGAATATTGCTAATAGTCTTCTTTCGGTTTAGACAGACCGAGGCATAGTGCGGGCCATTACATTCCCAGCACTTAACAGGCTCTTTACGTTCAAAACTCTTGGTAAAATTTCCATGGTTATTTGCAGTTTCCTTGCCCTTAAAATTATTCGAATTGTTGGAAGCACTATTCCTATTTCCGTGGAAATTCTTGTTGTTAGAATAATTTTTGGTCTTATTATTCTTGAAATTTCTGTGAGGTACAAATTCCTTATTCTTAAATTCAGGCTAATTGTTATTTTTCTTAGCCTTCCAATTGGCCAAGCCTTCTTTCTTTCGATTTTGATAAAAACAAAAGTTAGCCTTCCTCATAGCTTCCTCCAAAGTCTTTGGGTTATCATATTCAATTCTATCTTTAATATTATATGGTAGATAGCTAAGAAATCGCTGTACTTTTGGTTTCTCATCTACTAGGTAGGGTACATACCTAAGTAAACTTAAGAATTTACTGTTCAGATCCTTCATTGTCATTGAACCTAACTTCAATTCATAAAACTCTTTAGCTCTTTCCTCGTAATACTGCTCAGACATAAATTTCTTTTTGAAATACCTTTTAAAGGTACTCCAATTAATTTGTTTCTCTCTTATACCCTTGACTCTCTTTAAGTCTTGCCACCATATGTCAGCTTTTCCTGAAAGGTTATATATAGCCATCCTTGCCTTTAATTGGTTAGAATAATTATATATATGGAAGTACTTCTTCATCCCGGACAACTAGGACTCTGGTTCCTCCCCCTTCTCAGTCTCTCCATTAAAAGTTGGTGGCTTTATCTTTTTGAACTCCCCTGAAATTTCCTCATATGGTTTGTATTTCTTCTTCTTTTCATACAAATCATCTTCACTACTGTCACTAGTAGTATGGTAACTTTGTCGTTGACCAAACCCTTCAGATGACGAACTACTTTCAGTTTTTACAAGCTTCATCTTTTTGGATTTTCTTTGATGACTGACATCTTCAGATTCTGACCTTCTACTCCTTCCTTCAGTTTGAAATTTTTCTATTAAAATTTGGTTCAGTTCTTCCTGAGCCTTGAGAATCCTCTCATTCTCCCTCTTTACAGACTCCATTTCAGTTTTTAAATCTTTTATAGTCTGTAACAGCTCTGAGGAGTTGGCAGTCGCCTCTTCTAGCATAGGTTCTATGGGCAAATTTCTTGTTTCTGTATCTGGAGACTCCTCCTGTGCCTACTCCCCCAGCTTTTCCATACCTTCCTGTTAAACTTAAGAAAAAGGAAATTTCCTGTTCTTAACATAAAACAAAATATATGTTAGCATATTATTTTAATTTACTGTTCTATGAAAGCTAGTTGGGCTACATCAAGACCTAGTGTTTGAACCTTGTGCTCTGATACCACATGTCAGAATCCCAAATTTACCGAAAAATTTAAATTTTGAAAATACAGATAACATCCAATAATGCAGTTAGCTAACTGTTTTAATTAGTTATATGTTAATGATTTCATAATCTGAATTATCTGCTTGATTATGTTTATCTTATAGAATAATTCTTTTTTAGTTTAATGATTTATTTTTCTTTGCGACAACAAGGTGGAACTGTCTTGGTATTCTGGGGCTTACTTAGCTTTTGAGCTAACGTAGAAAGTTTACTTGTCTTACAGATTTACAGGTAAGAAAGATCCGGTGCTGCTTGTTAATAATCATAAAGTATGCAGATATACGTTCGTTGCAATTAATAGCTCAGTAAAAGAATAAATATGCTGTTTCAATTCCAAATGCTTTTATGAGGTAAAATCATTAGATTGTTATTCTTTTTAAAGATGCCATAGAAACGAGAATCAGTCCTAACAGTATTGGTGACTGTTGTTCTCTCCTGCTAGATTGTAATTTATAGTGAATGCGATCTAACCTCTTCAATGTTTAGTAATGTTTACCAAAGTCATCATGTGTAAATGCCTTAAATTTATCCTTACATGTAGGTTAAAGATGGCGGGGTTTTACGTTAAGGATCTATCTTAAATTTTGATCATAAACAATTTACGTCATGACAAATTTTGGTTACTTCTTGTGATATGAAAGTAATGCGCAAACGATAATGAGTTTTTATACTTTTATTCTATCTTCTAAAGATTTGGGGATTGAAAGGAATTATATCATCACTACCTCCTGCTATCAAAAGGATTAAGTTAGTGTTGAAGAACTAAGTTCTTTTACATCTAACTTACTTGGAAGATATTGTCCAGTTATTGTTATTAAATCATCCAAAAATTACCTATTGACAAGCTTAATAAATACTATAGGACTTAGCATTTTCATTTGCAAACTTAGTAGTTTATAAATACATACTCAAAGGCATAACTAGAATTAACCTAGCAAGAAGGGTATCTTATCATAAATAAATTTCATGAATTTCTTTTATAAAATGTTAAATGGCATAACCTTTACCAAAGTTATAATTGTTTATTGAATGAATACCATGTTTGCATAAATGATGGGTTATAGAATAGACCGCGCCCTTGATGAGTTTATGGCCTAACCTCTATACTAATGTTCTTTTTGTTTGACATTTCAGCATGGAGGCTTGGTTGAATTTGGGATTATCGAACCTTGTAGAACCTTCACCCACCATATGATTGGAATGAAAAATCATTTGGATGATTGCACGCTGGAACTATGTAGTTTTACCCACTGCATGCAAATAATTTGAAGGTATATGTGGAATCATTGTAACCAAGCATTGTGGAGATAAAAGGCAATTGCAACCCTAGACTCGTCATTTCCTCCGTCATTCTCGGCCTCCGGCCGCTCTGCTACTGCGTTTCGACCTCCATGCCAACTTTTGCAACTGGTTTGAATGACAGTCTCCTAACATGCTTCTTGCATTTGGCCCTTCGTAAACTTGCCTTGATCACTGATAGAGAGGAGCCGTAATAAGAAACCTCCGTTGCCTAGACTGGGTTGGTTGTTTTCCTCCGAGGTTTAACTTTCACCACTTGCTCATTTCAGAGTTTATCAGACTGTAAAGTCTCTTTCTTCTTTGGCCCGGTAGTGAGAGTCATGGCTTCACATCTTAGGATTTGTTTGGTCTTAGGGTTTCACAGCAAAGTGGACTTTTGGCTGGAAAATAATGACGGCCCAAGCGTTTATACTTGCTTGGCTTGTCGCTGCAACTCTCGGTAGTCGTTGGTCATTACTATGTTGGTAATATCCTTCTTTCTTGCAATAGATGAAGGGTTTGTTTCTCTTTGCGTTGGTGGCGGTGCTTCTGTTTGTGGGTGGTTACGTTACCTCGAAGCTTAGGTAAGAACTGTTATTCGCATATCTGATTCATTACATTTTTGTTAATGTAAGTATATAAAATTTTAACGATATCGTGGTTATTTTTACACAGGTGATGGCTTGTCCTTCTGCGTGGTTGGTGCAAGGCTGGGAAACCCGCTTGTTCACAGGTAAGCCTTGGATATGCCATGGCTGTTTGTCCTTGTTCAGTTCCTTATGGGACCTTTGATGGTTGGTCTCCGTGGCCTGTAAAACCCTCATGGTTTTGGTTTACCTGGGTTAACTTGATTCGTAGCTTTTGTTGATGATAAACCCTTGTTTTATGCGGGGCTTCCGGCTTAGGCCGTGACCTATAAATTTTGATTTTGCTTCTAGATTTTGTGTATAAATGTATAAATGAGGGAAGGCCGGCAAAGCCATACTCTGTTAACTCTTAGAAGTCGAGAGGCATTTAGAAAGGAGCTTAAACTCTTTTGTTTGAAACCTCTGTTGTAAATTTTGATACAATAGGGTTTTACCCTAACTTAGCGATATGAAGATGTATTTACTGTTTTTTTTTAAATTATCTTTTATTTACAATATAATACTGTAATTTATTTTGTTATTACTTATATTGTATAATGGGTTATTAGGCTCGGTGAATCGAGCATGTCTATGTTCTGTTAATTTAATTCCTGCAAGTTATTACATTTAAATTTACTCTGTAAATTATTTTAAATATTATCTGTTTACCTTATTTCCTCTATTCTAATAAGGTTTTAAATATTATTTTATATTGGTTAACTTTCAGGAAGAAAGCAAGTAATTTAATGTTTTTGAGTTGTACTTATGTAACTGTATAGTTACATCTTTAAGTACAAAGTTTTATGTTTACTTGATACTTATTATAATGTTATAATAATTGTTATTTTACTTACAAGTAAATATTGTTCCTATAATTAAATACATTATCTTTATACTTAGTCTATTTATGAAGTGTATAGGTGGGAAAATATTTTATTGTTATACTCTTATGTTTTCTATACTAAATAATTTATAAAGAAGTTCCTTCTGTATTCTATATCACCCTATTTATATTGTAACATTAGAATTTATAAAATGAGGGAAATAACAAATTAACTGTGTTTCTTTTTCTAAATAAATAGTAGTGTTTGTTTAAATTCTATAAGAGACAGGTTAGTAGCTGTAGAACTTATTTAAGTTCAGCTAGATAAGATGAATGAATTATTTACATTATCAGTCATAAATAAAATCTTAAACCAACTAGTTTTATCTTTAGAATTAAAACAAGGTTTTTCTATCCTTACTCACAGTTTGGTTGCTATAATTACAGTAGTTATTTATCCTAAATAGGAATAAGGAATGAACTACAGAGCTGATAAAACATTTTTATTTAACCTAATACTACACACTTTAACTATTATATTCTTTTCCTTTTGATTCAGAATGGATATAAGGATTACGGAAGTAAATACTGTATAGAAGTCTGTTTCATCTATCAAAACATACTACTGTTAGTATAATGATATAACTTCTTTTTTCTTTTCTAATATTCTGACTTACACAGTCTAGGTCTAACACTACTATATGTACAGATTAGTAGTTCTTCTGATAACGAATATCTAAATAAAGAAAACATTCTAGCATTCAAGCTAACATCTTATTTTAAATTTACATCATACTTCATTCATTTAAATACACCACCTGTGCTAGAGTACGATCTGGATTACTCCAGATGGGGAAAAACGCAGGTAAGATTTATTTTTCATCAAGAATAAATTCATTAATAAACAAGCTAAGATATTATATTCTCTAAGTTTACATCATAACTTGAAAATGCATCATTCATTCACACATAGATAATAACACATAAATTAATAGATAGCATAACCTGTTCTTAAATCTTGGTCGACAACAACAATGGGAGGCCGTTCCTCCCTACCAACTCCTGGAGAGCGCTCAAACAACGACTCCTCAGGACCCCCGAGCATGCTCTGGTCTCCCTGGCTGGAACTAGGTGTAGCAAATAACCAAGTACTAGACCTGAGACTCAATACCAATCGTGAACTCGTCAGTCAAATCTATCAGCTAAAAAGCTGTATCAGATCAAGTTCTTGCAGTTTATCCCTCAAACACCTTCCTTACAGTTTCCCTTTTCCCAATGAATTCCTTGAAGTGCATTCCCCCTGAATGATTCTTCTCCTGGAAAATATATGAGCAGCCTCAACTCTCTACATTGGGCATTTTTATAAGATTGCCTAGGTCTTTTTGGGTTAGTTGTCATTAGTTGAGCCACCTGCTATGATCCCATTTTCTTGGGGGATCATGACCCCAAATGTAGGGAAGTTGCCACCTGCAACATAGGAAGTGTTTGAGGATGTTTCCACTTGTCTTTTTGCTCTCCACCTAGTTCCTTCCACCAGTTTGACCAGCAACACTCTTATTAACAGCTCTCCCAAGTTGTTGTCTCCACTTTTTATTTATTAAAAATAAAATATTTAGAATTACATTCCACATCTTTTGACTCTGCTGAGTCATCAGTTTCAGCTTAGCATTAAATTTAACATAATCTCTTAGGAATCAAAATAAAACAAATAACATTATTTTACAAATTTGGGGTATGTGACACACCTGGTTTTAGGACGTACTCTAGAACAGTTAGATTGTTTAAAGTAAATGAAATAATTTTTGTAATGGAATGAGAATAGTAAATATGATTCTGCATCTGTATGTAAATGAAAATAGACTTTATTTCAATGTTTACAAATACAATGAAAAAGCGGTATCATAAATTGTTACACTTATTATTCTACTTAAACTCACCCAGATATAAGAAAATTCTAAAAACATTAGTTCTATAGCTTAAGTAAACTGACAGGAACAAAATGAACATTACAGTAAATAAATAAATAACGTTTGAAGAAGTATGTAAAAGATAATAGAAAGACAGTTTTAATATTAATTTAACAGAACCAAAATAAGGATTCTTGATAATCCTTTTATCTTCACAAACTAATAATGTTTTACTGATAATCAAAATTATTCAAGTACAATGAATTAAAAACTATTTACTATTTGATTAACTAAAAACTGGAAGTAAAAACCGTTGGAATAATTTCAATAACCTACAGAGCTAATATCATAAGATTAATTGTAAACCATTATTATTTTCTATTATTCCATTTCATATAAACAGAGGCAATAATAGTTTAAGCAGGAACAAAATTTCTTAAGCTGTAGGGTTTATATTAATTTCCTTTAACTAAGTTTTAGAAATTGAAGAACTCAAAATAAATTCTAGTTACAGAGTACTAATAAATAAAATGTATATGTTATATTAAACAAAATAAACCAAGAATTATAACCATGAGCGTTATAAAACCTCAAACCAGGTAAGGCTTAAAGTCTGTATTAATTGAAGGGTCAAAACGCTTTTGAATAAGAACACCATTTATACAAAGGTCATTTTTAATAAACCATAACTAGTTTATTTTTTGGACTGATAATGTAAAAACTTATAAATTTTACATTTTTACTGCTCCACAGTCTTCACCTTTAAACTAACTACTTATAAGTATTTATTATTAACAGTAAATCACATTACTGACAGATAAAGAAGAAAACCCTTTTTACAGTCTTATCATTTAAAAGATCAAATAGAACAAACTAGAATAAACGAGACAGGAGTCTTTTAAAAACCGTGAGTACAAAAAGATCCTTATAATATTAAAACCACGGTGTTATATTATCAAGCCATAAGGCTGAATTCTCTTCTTTGTGACCAAAACTACATACATATCACGGCTTAAGAGTCGGAGCTACCCAGTGAACACCGCGAGGGTTTTAAAACAAAAACTGGAGTAATAAAAAAACTAAATATTTAAACCATTGAAGGAACCAAAGCCATGCTTTATTTCAACTGTAAACTCCTTCCAACAACCATTTGCAAGTAGGGAGATGCCACGACGAGACCGAGGCTTACCCGTTTGTAGGCCACGAAGTTAACCAATGTTGGAGAGGCTTTCCTTCAAGTTTGAAGCTGTGACTGTAACCTGCAAGTCCAACACCAAATCGTTAGTTAGAAATTTCATTCATTGTATTAAAACCTTAGCTAGAAAATAATGAAAGGAATGAGTGTAGGGTAAAGATTTTACCTGCAGTTAAGAGGTTTGGAGTCGAGAAGGAAACTGAACTAGTTTGAGTAAACTGCACCAAGAAGCAACCAAACCCTCGGGACAACCTTGTGACAAAGGCAGCAAGGTTGTTACTCTAAATCTCCTCGATGCCGAAGCAAGTCACGAGCAGAGACAAGGGTAACACTATTTCCAGTTTTTGAGCTACTGACAGAGTTCCAAAAACCACTCTCACCGTGTTCCAATAACTCACAGAAGGAACTAAATTACAAACTACGAATCCCTTAACACAATTGCACAATAATGTAGCACCATATTGTATACAACGAAGACAACAAACGTTGAACCAATAGGTCTCTCATGGCCGTGAAGAACTCTCACAGTGCAGAGCAAACCCTTGAAAGAAAATGAAGGAGCGTAGCGTTTCTCATTGTGTTTTAAATCAACCAATGCATGGTGGAGACTCATCCACATGCCCGTCAAGATATTTCATCAAAATTGGGTCGATCCCTATAGTCAAGCCTACACTATCATTTGAAAAACTTATCATTGCCAATCATATATACCATGCAACTAATGATAATGTTTTGTTTTAAATTAGTTCTTATCTTTTGTCATTTTGAAAAGCATTGCATTCGACCATTTTGTAAAAGCATATATATCTTGATCAATAATGAAACTTATGCCTTCGACCTTTAGTCTTTTTCACTTCTAATTGCTTTTCATACAAACCTTGTTTTAGATGATTTAAGCTATGGTTTAAAACCCCCATTGGGATTAGTGTTCTTGTTATTTTCCATAAAGAACCAAACTTATAATAAATCAAACCAATAATTAGACTACACCAAGGTAATTACAAGGTAGAATAATACCTAAGGGTATAAGTAAAATTACTTAGTAATATTATTAACTATATGGTAATGTAATATTACAATAACACATGTGACATGGTGATAACCTAGAAATAAAAATTTATAGCTTGATGTCTAGTAGTGCAAGAAGATAATTATAACTGTATACAAATAAACAAGATTATATTCTTCGCTACTAAAGAAGAGTTAAAAGTAGAGCTATGTAATCTAATTGTAAACTTTTTCCTTGAGGATCATGGGATTATATTCATGCATATAAAGTAGTACATTGAGTATTAAACATAACAATAGAGGTAAAATTATGCTACAGTAAAATTGTTTCTATGTTAAATTATGAGCCCTATGCTCATCAATAGATTCTGTAAGTGACTAGGTATAAAACAATAGAAAGAAACTTAAGTAGAACTCATTCTGGTAAAAGGAACTGAGTATGTTAAGGATATTGGTCTTTACGACTAACTTAAAATACTGTCATAGATCCAAAAACAGCAAAGGAAGTTACTTTACCTCATCATAGCCTTGCTTTTTATTAATCAATTAATTCTCTAGACTTTTATTATGCTCAAGAAGTACTTCTTGACTTAATGCAAAAATAAACTCCTACTTGTTCAAAAGTTTACCTGCTGAACCTGTAAGAACCAGAAATCCAGCTGAGTTCGCAATTGCTACGTAAGCCTCGATTTAGAACATGGCTTTCTCACCTACTTGAAAAAAGTAAATCATAAGTATAGCTAGAAGCAACTGAATGCAATTCATTTTATATAACTTATCAAAATTAAAATGGTACTAGCTTTTATGTGTTTGAAGTAAATCACTACTTATTGTTAACTGTTTCATTTTTTGCTAAGCGCTAGCAGTTATTAAACTGCGACTTCAGACATTTCATATTACTTTAAAAATTTTAAATTTTTATGAAATTTTGGGGTTATGACATGTGGTATCAGATCCAGGTTTAAACACTAGGCCTTGATGAGCTCAACTTGCTTATATGAAACAGTGAATTTAATACATTTTGCTGATGTTGTTTTCTTCTAATGTTATCAATAGAGAAATTTGTTTTTGAGTTTAAACAACATGTATGGAAAGACTGGAGGAATATGCGGAAGAAGAATCTCCATATACTGAACAAGATAATTTAAAAAGAGAGCCTATACAAGAGGACATAACCACTAATTCCTCAGAACTTTTACAAATAGTAAAAGAATTAAAATCTGAAATGAAATCTGTTAAAAAATAAAATGAGAGGATTTCTGAGAGCTCAGGAGGAGTTGAATCAGATCCTAATAGAAAGATTTCATACTGAGGGAAGGGGTAAAAGAGCTGATTCAAAATATATAAGTTACCAACATAAGTATAAAAAGACTAAACATATTAAAAATGAAAGTAACTCATCTTTCGAAGTATTTGGTGATCAACGTAATTCTCATTATACTAGTGATAGTAGTGAGGATAACCACCATAGTAGAAAAATAAAGTATAGACCTTATGAAGAAATTTCTGGAGAGTTTAAGAAGATCAAACCGCTAACATTTAATAGAGAAATTGAAAAGGGGGAGGAAGCCGAATCCTGGCTATCCGGAATGAAGAAGTACTTTCAGATTTATAACTATTCTAACCAATTAAAGGCTATAATGGCTATTTATAATCTTTCAGGGAAAGCTGATATATGGTGGCAAGATTTAAAGAGAGTGAAAGGAATAAGAGAGAAAAACATAAATTGGAGTACATTCAAGAAGTACTTTAAAAAGAAATTTTTATCTGGACAGTACTATGAAGAAAGGGCTAAATAATTCTATGAGGTAAACTAGGTACAATGACTATGAAAGATTTGAACAGTAAGTTTTTAAGTCTGCTTAGGTATGTGCCATACGTTGTGGATGAAAAACCGAAGGTACAATGGTTTCTCAGCTATTTACCTTATCACATAAATGATATGATTGAGTATGACAATCCAAAAAATCTGGAAGAAGCTATGAGGAAAGCAAGTTTCTGTTATGAACAGAATCGAAAAAGGAGAGTATGGTCAACTGGAAGGCCAAAAAGAATAATAATTATGATCAAAAGAAGAAAGAGTTTGTGGCCAATCGGAATTCTAAAAATAATAATGCCATAAATTTTTCTAATAAGAATTTCCAGGGGAATAAGAATAATTCATAGAACAATCAGAACAATCAAAAGAGTAAAGAGTCTGCTAATAATCACAGTAATTACACAAAGAATTTTGAATGAAAAGAACCCGTAAAATGTTGGGAATGCAATCGTCCACATTATGCCTCAGTCTATTCCAATCGGAAAAAGACTGTTAGTAATATCCATACAATACAAGAGGAGATGACTATTGGAGATTTAGCCAGGACTATGCCCAGGATCAATGCAGCTTTGGAGAATCGGCAAGCAGACTATTAAACTTTCATGGTGGAAGTAGAAGGTAAGATAAACCAAACACCCATAGCTATTTTAAGTGATCCAGGAGCTACTTTAAGTTATATTTCACCTAATTTGGTAGAAAAATGTAAACTGTCTGTTGAAAAATTTGTAAGTTCTTGGTTGGTTCAATTAGCTACTGGTGCAAAGAGGAAGCTAACTAGTTTTGTAAAGAATTGTGTAGTAACTATGGATCAATTTGAAACTTTTGTGAAGCTTAATGTACTACCTCTAGGTTCATAGGACATACTAACTGGTATGGATTGGTTAGAGCAGCATAGGGTGATCTTAAATTGCTATGACAAAACCTTTACTTGTATAAATAATGATGGAAAACCAATAAGTGTAAAGGGAATCCCTGGAAAAACAACTATAAGGCAGATTTCTGCTCTGCAGCTTAAGGGAGCTGTTAGGAAAGGTTGTAAGGCTTATGCAGTAACAATAACTAATGAGGAAAATCTAAATAACATAGATAAATTAAAATTGGAGGATATACCAGTTTTAAAGGGGTATGCAGATGTATTTTCGGAAGAAATTTTGGGACTGCCTCTGAAAAGGGAACTAGATTTTACCATTGAGCTGGTACCTGGTGCAGTACCCAGCTCAAAGTCCCCTTATCGGATGAATATACTAGAACTTAATGAACTTAAGTCACAATTAAAAGAAATTATTGAAAAGAAATACATTTGACCCAGTGTGTCTCCCTAGGGGGCACCTGTCATCTTTGTTAAGAAAAAGGATGGAACTCTACGATTATGTATAGATTATCGTTAATTAAATAAGATGAATATTAAAAATAGATACCCGTTACCGCGCATAGATAATCTGTTTGATCAACTATGGGGAGCTACAGTATTCTCGAAAATTGATTTACGGACTGGATATCACCAAGTTAGAATTAAATATGAAGACATATTTAAAACAGCTTTTAGGACTCGATATGGACATTGCGAGTTTGTCGTCATGCCATTCGGGCTTACTAACGCTCCAGCTGTTTTTATGTGTCTAATGAATAATGTAATGCACAAATATTTGGATAAATTTGTGGTCATGTTTATCGACGACATACTAATTTATTCAAAATCTAAAGAAGAACATAAGGAACATTTAAAAATTGTCTTGCAAGAGTTGCGAGATCATCAAATCTTTGCAAAGTTTAGTAAATGTGAATTCTTTAAAGATAAAATCTAGTACTTATGTCATGTGGTGACTAAAGAAGGAATTTCGGTGGATCTCGAAAAGATAAAGGCAATTGAATATTGGCCAGTTCCTAAAGACGTAATTGATGTTTGATCCTTCATGGGAATGACCGATTATTATTGGAGGTTCATTGAAGGGTTTTTGAGAATTGCAAATCCGATAACCTCTTTACAGAAAAAGGGAAAGAAATTTGACTGGAATCAAAAGTGCGAGGATAGTTTTAAGAAGTTAAAAACCTTATTAACCAGCGCACCTATTTTAAGAATAGATGATCCAAATAAAGATTTTATAGTATGTAATGACGCTTGCAATGATGGTTTAGGTAGATTATTGACTCAAGAAGGGCATGTTATTGCTTATGAGTCTAGGAAATTAAAAATTCATAAAAATAATTATGAAACCTATGACTTGGAATTAACTGCTGTCATACATGCTTTAGAGATGTGCCGTCATCATTTAATTGGAATAAAATTTATTCTAATGACAGATAATAAAGGACCAAAATATCTGTTAGATCAACCTAACCTGAATGCTAGACAAGCTAGGTGGATAGCTTTTCTAAGTGAATATGATTTCGAAATTCAACACATTAAAGGAAAAGAAAATAAAGTTGCTGATACATTAAGTAGAAATGCAAAGCTAAACTTTACAGTAGTTATCAGCACTTATACAACAGATTTGGAAGAACAACTTAAAGCAGGGTTAGCACAAGATGAGATTTACCTAAAGTTACAAGCAAAAGCAAAGAAAAATCCAATAGAAAATTTAAGTACAGGGTACAGCCTGAATGAAAAAGGATTTTTACTGTATAAATATAGAATGTATGTACCTAATGTACCTAAAGTTAAATTATTAATTTTAGACAAAATCTATAAAACTCCTTACTCAGGCCATCTAAGTTATCAGAAGACTATAACTATGTTAAGAAAATAATATTTTTTGCCAAACATGAAGACTGAACTGGCATAATATATCGCTAGATGTTTTGAATGTCAGCGAATAAAAACTGAACATCAACATCCATCTGGATTACTTCAGCCATTGCCCATTCCTAGCTGGAAATGGGAGATAATTAGTCTTGATTTTGTTACTGGACTACCTTAAAATCAGAACTTAAATGACTCCATGATGGTAGTGCTTGACAAATTGAGTAAAGCAGCCCATTTTATACCGGTAAAAGCTACTTATAAAGCTGCAAACATAGCTGATATCTTTTTAAAGAAAAATTTTCGATTGCATGGAATATCGAAGGTTATAATTTCAGACTGAGACCCTAAATTTACAGGTAGCTTTTGGAGATCTCTGTTTAAAGGATTAAATACTACACTAAATTTGAGTACCTCATTCCATCCTCAAACTGATGGATAGATTGAAAGAGTAAATCAAGTACTGGAATATTTACTAAGAATGTATGTAAAGGATCAGCCAGGTAAATAGGAAGATTATTTACACCTGGTAGAATTTGCTTACAATAATAATTATCAAGCTTCAGCCAGATTTAGTCCTTTCGAAATTTTGTATGGAAGGAAATGTAACACTCCTATCTCTTGGATTAATCTGGTGGACAGGTTAGTATTAGGTCCTGAATTATTGAAAGAAATGGAAGAAATTGTAAAGCAGGTACAAGGTAATCTGGAAATTGTGCAACATCGACAGAAAAGTCAAGCAAACCTTAAAAGAACTCCAAAAGAGTTTCAGGTAGGTGAACATGTGTTTGTCAAGGTGAGACCCAAAAAGAGTTCTCTGAGGTTGGGTAGTTGTGCCAAACTAGCATCTCATTATTGTGGTCCTTTTGAAATACTGTCCAGGATTGGACAGGTAGCCTATCAGTTAGCCTTACCACCAAATTTAAGAGTTCACAATGTTTTCCACATTTATGTATTAAAGAAATATGTGCATGATGCTACTCATGTTATTAACTGGAATGATGTACAGGTGGAACCTGAAGGAGATTTTCTAGTGGAACCGGACTATATCCTCGAGCAGAGGGAGATCACACTTCGAAACTGCACTATTGGTCAAGTGAAGGTGCAATGGAAGCACCTTAGTCCAGAGGAAGCCACCTTGGAATTGGAAAGTCATATGCGGGATGCATATCCAATTCTGTTCCAGGGGAATTCTGAGGATGAGGAATAAATAACATCGAGGATGATGCTATAATTTAAGGGGGTGTGTATGTCACATGCCCCAATTTGCAAAAACAATTTTTTATTATTGAGGAACATTGTGTTAAATTTTATGCTAAGTTATAATTGAAGAACCAGTGAGGTCAAGAATATTTAATGTAAATTTAGAATATTTTATTTATAAACAAATAAATGAGGAGACAATAGCTTAGGAGAGCTGTTAAAATAGTGTTTACTGGTCAAATTGGTGGAGGAGACTGGGTGGAGAGCAAACTGACATGTGGCAGCATCCTCAAACCACTTCCAACTGTTGCAAGTGGAAACCTCCCTATATTTGTGGTCATGATTCCCCAAAAAAGTGGAATCAGAGTAGGTGGCTCAATTAATGAAAACTGACCCAGAAAGACCTACGCATCTCTATAAAATTTCCCATTGAAGAGAGTTGAGGCTACTCATTCTAGAGAAGTGATCATTCAGGGTGAATGAATTTATTTGAGAGAAATTCAATGGAAGGGAATTTGGAAAGTGTTTGAGGGGATAACTGCTGAGATTGATCTGGTGCAAATTTTGAGCTGAAGATCATACTGCTGAGAGTAGATTGTTTTACTGAATTATTTGAATCAGTCAGGTGACAGAGGTTTCTACAGTTGCATTCTCTATCCAGTTCTCAGCCAAGAAGACCAGGAACAGGCTCGGCAGTCTTGAGGAAGCGTTGTTTGAGCGCTCTCCAGGAGATTGGTAGGGAGGAACGACCTCCTTAAGCTGTTGTCATCTTGTCCTCAACAGGTTCTATTTTATTTTTACTGTCTTAGTTAAGTGAATCCTAGGTTATCTATTACATCCTTGTTAAATGTTTAGGTTTAGAAATGAAAGGTAATTGTGAAATGTTAGATGTAGTAAGAATTATAGATTATAGCAGAAATAGAATGAATATCTATTGAATGAAGTAGATAGAAATTAAATTTCTAAGATATGTTTTTCCACAACTGGTTTTAGGCCGTACTCTAGCACAGTTAGATTGTTTAGAGTAAATGAAATAATTTTTGTAATGGAATGAGAATAGTAAATATGATTCTGCATCTGTATGTAAATGAAAATATACTTTATTTCAATGTTTACAAATACAATGAAAAAGCAGTATTATAAATTGTTACACTTATTATTTTACTTAAACTCACCTAGATATAAGAAAATGGTAAAAACATTAGTTCTATAGCTTAAGTAAACTGACAGGAACAAAATGAACATTACAATAAATAAATAACTAACGTTTGAAGAATTATGTAAAAGATAATAGAAAGATAGTTTTAATATTAATTTAACAGAACCAGAATAAGGATTCTTGATAATCCTTTTATCTTCACAAACTAATAATGTTTTATTGATAATCAAAATTATTCAAGTACAATGAATTAAAAACTATTTACTATTTGATTAACTAAACACTGGAAGTAGAAACTGTTGGAATAATTTCAATAACCTACAGAGTTAATATCATAAGATTAATTGTAAACCATTATTATTTTCCATTATTCCATTTCATATAAACAGAGACAAGAATATTTTAAGCAGGAACGAAATTTCTTAAGATGTAGGGTTTATATTAATTTCCTTTAACTAAGTTTTAGAAATTGAAGAACTTAAAATAAATTCTAGTTACAGAGTACTAATAAATAAAATGTATATGTTATATTAAACAAAATAAACCAAGAATTATAACCATGAGTGTTATAAAACCTCAAAATAGGTAAGGCTTAAAGCCTGTATTAATTCAAGGGTCAAAACCCTTTCGAATAAGAACACCATTTATACAAAGGTCCTTTTTAATAAACCATAACTAGTTTATTTCCTGGACTGATAATGTAAAAACTTATAAATTTTACATTTTGACTGCTCCACAGTATTCACCTTTAAACTAACTACTTATAAGTATTTATTATTAACAGTAAATCACATTACTGATAGATAAAGAAGAAAACCCTTTTTACAGTCTTATCATTTAAAAGATCAAATAGAACAAACTAGAATAAACGAGACATGAGTCTTTTAAAAACCGTGAGTACAAAAAGATCCTTATAATCTTAAAACCACAGTGTTATATTATCAAGCTGTAAGGCTGAATTCTCTTCTTTGTAACCAAAACTACATACATATCACGGCTTAAGAGCCGGAGCTACCCAACGAACACCGCAAGGGTTTTAAAATAAAAACTGGATTAATAACGAAACTAAACATTTAAACCATTGAAGGAACCGAAGCCATGATTCCTTTTAACTGTAAACTCCTTCCAACAACCATTTGCAAGTAGGGAGATGCCACGACAAGATCGAGGCTTACCCGTTTGTAGGCCACGAAGTTAACAAACGCTGGAGAGGCTTTCCTTCAAGTATGAATTCATGACTGTAACCTGGAAGTCCAACGCCAAATCATTAGTTAGAAATTTCATTCCTCGTATTAAAACCTTAGCTAGAAAATAATGAAAGGAATGAGTGCAAGGTAAAGCTTTTACCTACAGTTAAGAGGTTTGGAACCGAGAAGGAAACTGAACCAGTTTGAGTAAACTGCACCAAGAAGCAACCAAAACCTCGTGCCAACCCTGTGACAGAGGCAGCGAGGTTATTACTCTAAATCTCCCCGATGTTGGAGCAAGTCATGAGCAGAGATAAGGGTAACACTATTTCTAGTTTTCAAGCTACTGATAGAGTACCAAAAACCACTCTCACCGTGTTCCAATAACTCACATAAGGAACTAAATTACAAACTACGAATCCCTTAACACACTTGCACAATAATGTAGCACCATACTGCATACAACAGAGCCAACAAATGATGAACCAACAGGTCTCTCATGGTAGCGAAGAACTCTCATAGCGCAGAGCAAACCCTCGAAAGAAAATGAAAGAGCGTAGGGTTTCACATTGTGTTTTAAATCAACCAATGCATGGTGGAGACTCATCCACGTGCCCGTCGAGATATTTGATCCAAAGTGGGTTGATCCCTATAGTCAACCCTACACCGTCGTTTGGAAAAATTATCATTTCCAATCATATATACCATGCAACTAATGATAATGTTTTGTTTTAGATTAGTTCTTATCTTTTGTCATTTTGAAAAGCATTGCATTCGACCATTTTGTAAAAGCATATATATCTTGATCAATAATGAAACTTATGCCTTCGACCTTTAGTCTTTTGCACTTCTAATTGCTTTTCATACAAACCTTGTTTTAGATGATTTAAGCTATGGTTTAAAACCTCCTTTGGGATTAGTGTTTTGGTTGTTTTCCATAAAGAACCAAACTTATAATAAATCAAACCAATAATTAGACTACACCAAGGTAATTACAAGGTAGAAGACTACCTAAGGGTATAAGTAAAATTACTTAGTAATATTATTAACGATATGGTAATGTAATATTACAATAACACATTTGACATGGTGACAACCTAGAAATCAAAATTCATAGCTTGATGTCTAGTAGTGCAAGAAGATAATTATAAATGCATACAAATAAACGGTCTTATATTATTCGCCACTAAAGAAGAGTTAAAAGTAGAGCTATGTAATCTAATTGTAAAATTTTTCCTTTAGGATCATGGGATTATATTCATGCATATAAAGTAGTACATTGAGTATTAAACATAACAATAGCAGTAAAATTATGCTACAGTAAAAGTGTTTCTATGTTAAATTATGAGCCCTATGCTCATCAATAGATTCTGTAAGTGACTAGGTATAAAACAATAGAAAGAAACTTAAGTAGAACTCATTCTGTGTAACACCCTAGTTTTGACCCCATTTGCATTACATATACATGATACATATATTGTAAATAATCATGGTGCGGAGCTAAAGGCAAAGGCCCCACCGTCGATTTGGTTATGCTATGTTTCGGATTGGAACTCACTGATGGTATATCGGGACATACGGCATATATTAAGTTGTGGCATCATGTAACTATGCATTTTAATTAAATAACCCCAACCAACTATGTTCACTGCAACCAAATTGAGAAGGGGCATTATTTCCTAAGGTTAAGGGTGGGATTGATAAACCTAGATTCCATGGGAAAAGCCATGTGTCACCACTCTTTTTTCTCACATTCCCTTGTCTCATCCAACCACCACCTTAATTATTTTGTTGTTAGTTGGGGCATCTATTTGCTGGCAGGAAAACCACTACGCTCACGCCTACACTCTCTCCACGATGCGCCTTTTGGGTTGTGGATGGTCTGTCCACTATCTCGATCATGAGCTGTTCGTTTTCCCCATGCAAAGCGAAGTTAAAAGGGATTACAATCCATTGTGTGGGGGTTCGTTCTCCTCTTCCTCACCCACTGTTGTCCTGAGGATTAGTTCTTCCTCTTGTTCACATAGAAAGTCTGTGTTTTGACTCCACCATTGTCGGACTGTGAAATGTTGCCGTGGGTTTTCACTGTGGGATGTTTTCCATGGTTTCCTTGGTGATATGTCTTCCTCTTGTCTATGTTGAGGATTGGTTTCCTGCCCGCGTTCCTGTTGTAGTTGTCTAGATATTTCATTATTGATCGTGGAATGTGGTTCATTGGCTTTTGTTTCCCACATTTGTTGGCCTAGTTGCCTTTGCGATTTGGGCTGCCGTAGATCGTCGTGGAATCATTTTGGCCACGATAGGGCCAAGAACGATTCAGGGGTTTGTTTTCCCCTGTCAAAGCTTTAATTGCTGGTTTGTTGCATGAATGTAGTGGTTGGTCTTCGGGACTATGTTGCAGAGAAAGGACTGATTTCCTTGTGTTGGGTGTGTGTGGGTGTCATAGAAGCCAGGCTGGTTTTGGTGTAGGTGTCTTTATCTCTTCAATGAGCTCACCAGCTTAGCATTTATCCTTTCCCACCTCCTGGATGGCTTGATAAACCCAAATTTGTTGGCTTGGCTATTATGATGTTCACCTTATAAACCCAACTGTGTTGGCTTGGATGAACTGTGTGCCCTTATTGTGTTGTTATCCTTGGCTATGTGTAAGCCTGTTAGGTCCTTATGCCTTGGGGAATCATGCCCGGCTCGGGGGTGGCAGCGTTGCTAAGAGATTAAGGAGCATGCGGGCCTATGGTTGGTTGGAACATTGCAGTGACGTAGCTAGCTGCAGGACAAGTACTTATTATGATAAGTATTCTTTCTGACTTGTGTCTGCAATCATATTTACCATTGATGAATGATAATGTACATGTGAATGCTGAAATTGTATATGAATGCATGTTGTTTTGCTTCCACTATGTATATGAATTATCAATGCATCGTAGTATGTTTTATGTTTTTAAGTATCTTGCTTCAGCATTATATGTATGTATGTTCATGTTCATGGGGGCTAGATGCTCGGATGATTTGATGTATGGTAGCGTCCTCTTCGCCGGTCGGAGGGTCGAGGATGTTACAGTGTGGTATCAGAGCGAGGTTGCTGCATGGGCCTGAATGGGCCGTGAAGATGCAGTGACAGAGCTTATGTTGCAGCATTTGGGACTCAGAGGGCCATGAAAGATTAGTTAGCAGAGGCAGGTTGCTTACTGCCCATAAGAAACCAGGAGGAAATGGGTGAATGACAGGAAAATTCATAAAATTTTCTAAGTACCAGAATTATTGGCTCATCGAAAAACTTAGTGAGAAGTTCTTTCGATGCAGTGAAAGAGCTAGTATGAATGTCACCTGACGTGGGACAAACAACATTAGTTTTGTAAAATTTTCTAAGTGCTTGGTCATTGGCACATCGGAAAACTTAGACAGATGGACCTCCGATGCAGACCTGGCGGCGACAAAATTAGTTAGATGGATCGACAACATCTAGTTGATCGACCACCCAATGCCGACCATTGGAGATCATTGCCACTAAGTTGAAGGGATCGCCGATGACACGTTGATAGATGTTAGTAAATCAATCGGCGACATTTAGCCGTTTGGAACGCCGACAACGATGGAGAGGAAATTTTGGAGAAAACCTTGTGAAGTAGTGAAACCATCGACGATCGGCGATGATTGGTTGATCGCATTGCCGATGCCTAGATGATCAAGTTATGGATGCGGAAAAAAGTTTGGCAACTACATCAGAAGAGATTGGCTGATTGTGTGCCACCGTTGCGGCTGGAAAGAGGACTATCCTTTCGACGGATAGAGTCCCCGACTGTCGATGCCACAGAGGATAGTTGTTTCGACGACCAATACAGCGGAAGACAGAGGAGAAAAATTTTCAAAAATTTCTCTAAGGCATGAGATCATCAGCCATCAGAAAATGTTAGTGGTATGGGTCACCGATGAACATCAGAAGAAGTTAGTGGTCCATGCTCATGCCATTGCAGAAGTCTAGTGCACTAATCTTCCGACGGATACAGGTTTCGACTGCCGATGCTGATTAAGTTGTGCTTCAGATTGCTGATCAAAAGTTATTAGGGGATTAGACCATCGATCGAAAAAGGTTCAACGTTGATGAACCGCCATTGCAACCACCTAAGGGACTGCCTGTCCGATGAAATAATGGATCTGATCGTCGACGGATAGAAGCTGTTGCGGCTGCCTAGTTAACTATTCACCTGCCTAGAAGTGCATCGGAGCGTCGATCCCGCAAAGATTAGTCGCTATGACTGCCAATAAGCTATGATTTTATGAAAACCCTAGAAGGTTTGTTGGTCATCGTTGTGGAAGCCCTGATGACTAGCCATCCGATGCAGAGAGCACCTGACCACTTATAGAGCGGTTAGTCTATTTTACCGCTGATGAAGTTCAGAGTGATAGATTATTATGGGCCCAATACGGTGGATGAAATTAGACAAGCGGATCATCGATAAAACTCGGAATAGTATACCACTGTAGGCCCAATACGGTGGAAGGAAATTAGACAAACAACTACTGATACAGTGGAAAAATTAGACGTTTTAGCTGCTGAAACACCGAAAGGTTAGTAAAGAAAGGACCCAATGAACAGTGCTTGGCATCATTGATTCTGATCGGAAGTTAGAATATTTTCCCACCGAAACACCGGAAATTAGCAGGGAAGAGACCCGAGGAGGAGAAGGAAAATCTTGGGTTTTCAAAGTGTAATTATCTTAGCAAATTCCAATTGTTTTAGCAGCTTTCAGCAGACTGTCAGTGGATTACCAGGCTGAACATGAGAGAGAGAGAATTTTTTTTTGTTTTAGCAAAATTGTTGTTTTATGAATTTCTAGAAAAAGGAAGGTAAGTAGTTCTGAATTACATTAATGATATGCATCTAACAGTTTGCTACTAACACGTTTGCAGAATTATAGACACCTCCAAGAGCAATATTCCAAGAAGAACAGTGTGGTAAAGCAAGAGGTGGTTCAGTCATGAGAACCCATGATGGATATGATGCTCGAGATTCTTACGAGCGTGAAGGAGATTCCATGGGAGAAAATGTCCGTAATGGAAATGATGACATAGAGTCTAATGGAAGAAGATTCCAAGAGACACCGTCAGATGTTGCAGCCACCAAGAGAAGCCTGATTAAAGCTCGGGAAGAGTAGCATCAGTTGAATGCTGCCATGTTGCAAAGTTTGATAGACTTGCAAAGGAAGATAGATTCTGGACGAGGTACAGTAAGACTGGAAGGCAGTAAGAGCAACATTAGAAGGATGATAAGGACTTCTAGTGGATCATCTGACTCTAAAGAATCCGGTGGAGATACAAGTTCATCTTTTCGTAAAAGGAAAAGAAGAAGACACCTTAGGGATCGCTCGCGGGATGAATTGAAGAAAGCTAAACCTCCTACATTTGATGGTGAGGTAAAGACTGGACAAGAGGCTGAAGCTTGGATTCTTGGGATAAAGAAGTACTTCCAAGTGCAGGATTATTCAAGAAACATGAAGGCACGAGTTGCCATATTCAATCTGAATGGGAGAGCATCCATTTGGTGGGAACACTTCAAGTAAGTAAAGAGGATCAGTGAAAGGAAATTGAAGTGGAAGCAGTTCAAGAAGTATTTCAGGCAAAAATACCTCTCCGACAGGTATTATGATGACAAGATTAAGGAGTTCCATGAGCAGAGATTGGGACAACAGACCATGGATGAATATGAAAATAAGTTTTTGGAATTGTTGAGGTATGTCCGGTACATCAGAGATGAAAAAGTTAAGGTCCAGTAGTTTCTGAGTGGATTTCCTCAGTCTTACAAAGACATAATTGAGTTTTATGAACCTAGAACTCTTGAAGAAGCAATAAGGAAGGCTAAGTATTGCTATGAGCAAAGAAAAGGTAAACCTGATTACCATAAGGCATGGAAGGACAAGAAAAATGAAAGGTTTGATCAAAGAAATAAAGGTTTCAAACCATTTAGATTCAGGAATTAGTAGAAGCAGTCATCCCAAGCTATGAGTAATCCAGTTGGAGTGATAGGTGGAAAGCCTAAAGATCCACCAAAGAATAAAGGTCCACTCAAATGTTGGAAATGTGAAGGACCCCACTTGCACAGATATTTTCCACTTGAGAATGAAAGTGCAAGGCCAGCTTATAACATTCAGGAAGCAGAAACAATGGGTCAAGCAGTAAGGGCAGTCCCTATAATTTATGCAGCACTGGAGAATCGCCAGGTAGATCACCAGTCAGCTATGGTTGAAGTAGCAGGTAAGATTGTTGAACAATCTATTTCTATTTTGATTGACCCTGGTTCTACTCATAGTTATATCACTCCTAGGGTAGTGGAGATTTGTGCTTTTAAGAAGGTCAAGCATAGAAAATATTGGTTGGTTCAGCTAGCCACTGGGACTAAGAGAAAGGTTAGTGAAGTAGTGGAGAAATGTCCATTGGTTATGAATGGATTGATCACTTGTGTAGATATGAATGTTCTACCGCTTGGTTCCTATGATGTTCTCATTGGAATGGATTGGTTAGAAGCTCATAGAGTAAAGCTTAACTGTTACAACAATACTTTTGAATGCACAGATGAAGAAGGAAACCCAGTAGTTGTAAAAGGTATTCCAAAGTTAATTTCAGTAAGGCAAGTTTCAGCAATGCAGTTGAAGAAGTTCTGTAGGAAGGGTTTCCAGTTGTATGCAGCTCATATTTTGGAGCCAACAGGAGATGAAGCTCCTAGTTTGGAGGACTATCGGGTGTTACAGGAATTCAAGGATGTGTTTCCTGATGAGATTCCAGGGCTTCCTCCAAAGAGGGACATTGATTTCACCATTGAACTTGTGCCAGGAGTGGCACCAGTGTCCAAGACACCCTACAAGATGAGTACACCAGAGATTCTAGATTTGAAGATGCAACTGCAAGAGTTGTTGGAAAAGAAGTATATTCGACCGAGTGTGTCTCCTTGGGGAGCACTGGTTCTGTTTGTAAAGAAGAAAGATGGTACACTCAGGTTATGTGTTGATTACAGATAGTTGAACAAGGTTACTGTGAAGAATAAATATCCTTTGCCTAGGATTGATGACCTCCTTGATCAAATGAGAGGAGCAAAGGTATTTTCCAAGATTGACTTGCGGTCTGGTTATCATCAGGTGAGAATCAAGGATGAAGAAATTCATAAGACAACCTTCAGGACAAGGTATGGGCATTATGAGTTTGTAGTGGTACCATTTGGTCTCACAAATGCATCAGCTACATTTATGTGCCTTATGAACAATGTCTTCAGTAGGTATTTGGACAAGTTTGTTCTTGTTTTCCTTGATGACATTCTTGTGTATTCTAAGAATGAGGAAGATCATGAATAGCATTTGAGATTGACATTGCAATTGCTCAAGGAGAATTAGCTGTATGAAAAACTAAGCAAGTGTGACTTCTACAGAGGTAGAATATAGTATTTGGGTCACATTATCTTAGAAGAGGGTATATCAGCAGACCCTGAGAAGATTGAAGCCATTATGAATTGGCCTACTCTAAGAAATGTGACAGATGTAAGATCTTTTATGGGACTTGTAGGATACTACAGGAGATTCATTGAAGGATTCTCCAAGGTTGCACATGCCATCACTTCTTTGCAAAAGAAGGGGATGAAGTTTGAATGGACTTTGAAGTGTGAAGAAAGCTTCTAGCGGTTGAAGAATCTTCTCACCAGTGCACCAGTTTTGAAGGTTGCATATCCAGAGAAAGATTTTGTGGTATGTACCAATGCATGCGGACAAGGGCTTGGAGGAGTCCTTATGCAGGAAAACCACGTGATATGTTATGAGTCGAGAAAGCTAAAGGAGCATGAGAAGAACTATGCCACTCATGATCTAGAGCTTGCAGCCATAGTACATGCTCTCAAGATGTGGAGGCATTACTTAATGGGTAGAAGATTTGAGCTCAGAACAGACCATTGTGGTCTAAAGTATCTATTTGATCAGCCTACTGTGAATGCTAGGCAAGCAAGATGGCTGAAATTTTTATGTGAGTTTGATTTTGAAATCAAGCACATAAAGGGGAAAGAAAAGAAGGTAGCTGATGCGCTTAGCAGGAAGATGCAAGAAACGCATGTGGCATCTCTTAGTATTTGCCAATCAGATTTGAGGCAACATATTGTTAATCATGTTGATGGAGATGAATTGTACGAACAGGTAAAAGACAAATTGCAGCAGCAAAGTCTTGAGAAGAGGTATAAGGGATATAAATTGGAAGAAGATGGGCTTGTTACTTATAAAGGCAGAATTTATATCCTGAATGTAGCAGATTTGAGGAGAGTTGTTATGGATGAAATCCATCAAGCTCTGTATTCTGGTCACCCAGGATATCAGAAGGCAATTGCTACAGCTAGAAAGTAGTACTTTTTGCTAGGAATGAAAAAGGACATGGCTGAATACATTTTAAGGTGCATGAAATGTCAACAGGTAAAGGTTGAGCATCAACATCCAGCATGGTTGTTGCAGCCTTTGCCAGTTCCAGAATGGAAATGGGAATTTATTTCCATGGGTTTTATTATAGGATTGTCGACAACTTGGAGACAACATGATTCCATCATGGTTGTGGTAGACAAGTTGACTAAGGTAGCACATTTTATACCGGTGAAGTCTACACATAAGACTGATGACATTGCCAAGATCTTCATGAAGGAGATTTTCAAATTGCATGGATTGCCGAAGGTAATAGTTTCCGACAGAGATGTCAAGTTCACTTCCAATTTTTGGAAGGGATTGTTTGCAGATTTGGGTACAAAGCTAAAATTCAGCACTGCATACCATCCTTAGATAGATGGACAGAAAGAGAGAGTTAATCAGGTGCTTGAAGATATGCTTCGCATGTATGTGATGGACAAACCAACCAAGTGGGAAGATTACTTACACTTGGTAGAGTTTGCTTATAGCAATGGACAATAGGCATCCTTGGGGATGAGTTTGTATGAAGCTTTGTATGGAAGAAGGTGTAGGACACCAGTGACTTGGGATAATCCAGTGAACAGGATTGTGCTCGGACCAGATTTGCTCAAGGAAATGGAGCAAGAGGTTGTAAAGATCAGGAAGAATTTGAAAGCAGCACAGGACAGACAAAAAAGCTATGCAGATAAGCATAGGATGAACAGAGAGTTCAGTGTTGGGGATCATGTCTACCTCAGAGTGAGGGCCAAGAAAATTTCCTTAAAGCTTGGAAGTTGTTCCAAGCTATCACCTAGATATTGTGGGTTGTTTGAAGTGCTTGAAAGAATAGGGCCTGTTGCATATAGACTTGCATTGCCTGCTAGTACTAGAGCTCATAATGTTTTTCATGTTTCTTTGCTTAAGAAATATGTACATGATCCTAACCATGTGATAAATTGGGATGTGAAGCAGGTGGAACTTGAGGGAGAGCTCCAAATCGAGCCAATGTGTATCCTCGATAGGAAGGTCACAATGCTCCAGAATCGAGCCATAGGGTAGGTAAAGGTGCAATGGGAGCACTACAGACCTAAAGAGGCTACGTGGGAGCTAGAGGATGCCATGCGATTGGCACACCCATTTTTGTTCAATTCTACGGAACATTGAGGCGGTACCAGTGTAGCATTTTGTTCAAATTTTGTAAAGCAATAAGGACAATGCTATTGAAGGGGGAGGGGAATATAACACCCTGGTTTTGACCTTGTTTTCATTACATATACATGATACATATATTGTAAATAATCATGGTGGGGAGCTAAAGGCAAAGGCCCCACCATTGATTTGGTTATGCTATGTTTCGGATTGGAATTGTCACCGATGGTATATCGGAACATACGACATATATTAAGTTGTGGCATCATGTAACTATGCATTTTAATTAAATAAACCCAACCAGCTATGTTCACTGCAACCAAATTGAGAAGGGGCATGATTTCCTAAGGTTAAGGGGGGGATTGATAAACCTGGATTCCATGGGAAAAGCCATGTGTCACCACTCTTTTTGCTCACCTTCCCTTGTCTCATCCAACCACCACCTTAATTGTTCTATTTTTAGTTGGGGAATCTATTTGCTGGCAGGAAAACCACTATGCTCACGTCTACACTCTCTCCATGATGTGCCTTTTGGGTTGCGGATGGTCTATCCACTATCCCAATCGTGAGTTGTTCATTTTCCCCATGCAGAGCAGAGTTAAAAGGGATTACAATCCATTGTGTGGGGGTTTGTTCTCCTCTTCCTCACCCACTGTTGGCCTAAGGATCGGTTCTTCCTCTTGTTCACGCAGAAAGTCTGTGTTTTGACTCCACCATTGTCGGACTGTGAAATGTTGCCATCGTTTTTCACTATGGGATGTTTTCCGTGGTTTCCTTGGTGATATGTCTTCCTCCTGTCTATGTTCAGGATCGGTTCCCTACCCGCGTTCCTATTGTAGTTGTCTAGATATTTCATTATTGATCGTGGACTATGGTTTTATTTTGTGGTTCGTTGGCTGTTGTTTCCCACATTTGTTGGCTGAGTTTCCTTTGCAATTTGGGTTGCTGTAGATCATTGTGGAATCATTTTGGCCATGATAGGGCCAAGAATGATTCAGGGGTTTTTTTTCCCTTGTCAAAGCTTCAATTGTTGGTTTGCTGCATGAATGAAGTGGTTGGTCTTCGGGCTGTATTGGAGTGGCGATGAGGGCCTGATGTGCTTGAAAAAACTGGTGTGTTTGGGAACCACACAGATAGAGCTAGAGGGCTGGCTTTCTTCTCCACAACCCCTGAATAGAACTGGAAGGGAGATCAGGGTCTGAGGGACTGCGTTACAGAGAAAGGACTGATTCCTTGTGTTGGGTGTGTGTGGGTGTCATAGAAGCCAGGATGGTTCTGGTGTAGGTGTCTTTAGCTCTTCAATGAGCTCATCAGCTTAGCATTTAGCCTTTCCCAGCTCCTGGATGGCTTGATAAACCCAACTTTGTTGGCTTGGCTGTTTCGATGTTCGCCTGATAAACCCAATTGTGTTGGCTTGGTTGAACTGTGTACCCTTGTTGTGTTGTTATCCTTGGATGTGTGTAAGACTGCTAGTTCCTTATTCCTTGGGGAATCATGCCTGACTTGCGGGTGGCATCATTGCTGAGAGATTAAGGAGCACGTTGGCCTATGGTTGGGTGGAACGTTGCAGTGACGTAGCTGGTTGTGGGACAAGTACTTATTAAGATAAGTATTCTTTCCTGAATTGTGTCTGCAATCATATTTACCATTGATGAATGATAATGTACATGTGAATGCTGAAATTGTATATGAATGCATGTTGTTTTGCTTTCACTATGTATATGAATGATTAATGCATCGTAGTATGTTTTATGTTTTTAAGTATCTTGCTTCAGCATTATATGTATGTATATCCATGTTCATGGGGGATAGATTCCCAGATGATTTGATGTATGGTAGCATACTCTTCGTTGGTTGGAGGGGTCGGGGATGTTACATTCTGGTAAAAGGCACTGAGTATGTTAAGGATATTGGTCTTTATGACTAACTTAAAATATTGTCATAGATCCAAAAACAGCAAAGGAAGTTACTTTACCTCATCGTAGCCTTACTTTCTATTAATCAATTTACGCTCTAGCATTTTATTATGCTAAAGAAGTACTTCTTGACTAAAAGAAAAAATAAACTCCTACTTGTTCAAAAGTTTACCTGCTAAACCTGTAATAACCAGAAATCCAGTTGAGTTAGCAGTTGCTAAGTAAGCCCCGATTTAGAACATGGCTTTCTCACCTACTTGACAAAAGTAAATAATCTGTATAGCTAGAAGCAACTGAATGCAAGTCATTTTATATAACTTACCAAAATTAAAGTGGTACTAGCTTTTATGTGTTTGAAGTAAATCTCTACTTATTGTTAACTGTTTCATTTTCCGCTAACCGCTAGCAGTTATTAAACTGCGACTTCAAACATTTTATATTACTTTAAAAATTTTAAATTTTTGTGAAATTTTGGGGTTGTGACAAAAGGTGTGTAGGTGGGAGAAGATGCCATGAATGTGGTGATTTGGAATTGTTCCATAGGAAGTTTGCTATTGATCCAACACACCTTGGATTGTCAGATATCATAGTTAAGTGGAAGAGATATGAGTATGTCTCCATGAATCCATCATCTTATTCACATGTTCCATCTAAGAGGATTGAATTGCTCGAGGATGAGATTCCTATTTCAGACTTGATGGACAAGTTTCAAATTCATATTTACAAATACATTAAACACTCCCATGGGTCTAGGTGACAAGATTTAGAATTTAAGCATTCTCGTGAGGTTTTATGAGTTAGGAGCAATCCTATCCGAGGGGAAGACTTTGCTGAGAATTACACATTTTCCCCTGAGAGAGAGATGGAAAGTGAGTATTATCACTCTGACTAGGTCTCCATATTCATACATGTATTGTATAGACATGCTCAGGCGAGCATTGATGGTAGGGATAACACTCCTCAGTCACACGATGTGATCAAGGAATACGATTTTTATGTTAGTGATGATCGTGAGCACAACACATTGTTTGTTCAACATTTCTTTGGGTTGATTTATGACTCATTCAAAAAGAATGGGGTGTCATTTATAGAACATTGGATTTGGTCAGATGGGTGTGCGGGGCAGTTCAAATCGGCACGCTCCTTTTATTGGTTGATTTGCCTTCACAAAGAGACAATAATTTGACACACCTGGAGATTTTTTGAATCAGGGCACAAAAAGGGTGAACATGATGGCGTAGGTGCATGCGTGAAATGAGCACTTCGGAGGTACCAAATGAGTCATAGTGCATCTCGACTCAAGTGTTCAACATAAGTAGTTGATTGGTGAACACAAAATTTGGGTCACCAAGGTCATGAACAAGCAATATTGGTGTGTAGGTAGGAACAATATATATATATATATATATATATATATATATATATATATATATATATATGATGTTTTTTATTCGATGCAGTTTTTTTTGGGATGTTTCCCTTGGCGATGTGAATAGATCCATGTCATGGTATTGTGAGACCATACCTGGTATGAGAGAACTACATTTAGTTCGTAGTAAAGACATGGGCGACATATTTTCGATTGAAACAAGGAAGTATGTGTGTCTATGTGAGTTTTGAATTGACGCCAATGGACTAGGGGTTGATCATTGTGTAAACGATGCATATGTCAAACAATGGAAATATGTCCCTCTTAATCCAAAGGGGCCACATCCAATTCCTACATGGCAAGAGATGCACACTGACATGGCAGTGGTTTAACTAGACCATGATCGGGTTTCTGATTTGGTTAAGCAAGGTACATGATTTGATTAATGCATTCATTAAGCCGTTCACACATTCAAGTTTAAAATAGTTGATTGAATGTTTAAACTTCACATGCATATATATATATTTAATATTTGTTTAATCTTTTAAAATATTGATGCAGGTGATGTATTTGTTGTAATTGCACCACCAGGAAATGACGAGCATGTGGCATATTTTTTGATGTAGTGTACACAAATCAAAAGCAGGTTGGTGCGGCCCTATGTCGATGGAGAGTTCATGTACCAAGTTGGTGACCTAGTTGTGATGGGCCACTTTTTGAAAAAGTGAGAAGACAAGGTGATTATATTATTTACAGAGATTTGATGCATGAATATATATCTTGTTAGTAGAGTCATTTGGTGGTGGCATCTCGGATACATATCATTGAAATCAAGGTGAAGAGGTCTGAACCAAAGAGATGGAAGATGTCAGTAGCTGACCATGATTGTATTATGGAGACGTACATTCCTATAACCCATTGGCTGGATGAATGAAAGTTATATGCCACTTTTGATGTTGACATAGCTGACATGCTCTTGAAATGTAGCAAATCAAATTTTCTTCTAAAATTTATCATTTGTATTTAAATGTAAGTTTTGTAAACTTATATATGTGAGTATGTGCATTCACATATACTCTATGTACATTCACCTATACCTAGGAATACCAACAATGTCCTAAGACCATGTTATGGAAGCTCAATGTTTTCTATGTAACTTTTTTGTTGTTGTATTTGTGCAAAGTTCTAAATTACATGTTACATTGTAGACAGGTTGTAAATTATAAACTTGTAAATTTTTCCAATGTATTTTAGACTAGACTAGACTAGAGATTGTAGTCTAGCTTGCTTCTCCTAACATTATCATTATATGTTGCATATTTTGTTAGTGATATGCAATGCAAAGAACAACACATACATTTATTGCATCCTCATTAAATCCACCAATTGCAATTGATATTAATTTTTATTTTATTTTTACCCTATGTTGGTCTCTGCCCCTTTTTACTCTTTGTAATATTCATTTGTTGTAAATTGTAAACTTCAAAAAATTATGAATTTAAAATTTGTACACTAGTGGAAAATGAGAGATTAGTGATCAGGAGATCAAAACTTTTGGTCACCATAGTTTTTTTCAAGGGATAAATGAACAAAATTGATAAATTTAAGTGAGCTAACTAAAAAAGACCAAGATAAATTACCACTTTTGGTCACGGGATAAAAACCAACTAAAAATGACCAAGATAAATGACCAAATTTTGTCATGGGATATCTAGACTAAAAATAACCACATAACAATTGGTCATTTATTTGGTCATTTTTAGTTGTCACTCCGACAATGAAAAAAATTACAACTTGACAATGAATTTGTACATTTTACTAAATTCTAACACTGCAGATGGATTTAGAGACCCCTTTAAGTGGGTCTCTGAATCCATCTGTAGGGGGGTAGGGGGGTCTCTGAATCCATATGCAGTGTTAGAATTTAGTAAATTATAACATATATAAAATATATATTTACACGTCCCTATATTAACAAAATTGAATTAATGCAACCCAGCTATATGTTAATTTGGACATGACCTTTGCATATAAAAAAACCCAATAAACCTTGGCACGTATGACCCCTTCAACATATTTTCCAAGTCCTTTCTTTTACATTGTCATGATAGTCTAGTTAATGTTGTGTCTCAGAGATTGGTCGTTTCTCATTAAAAGCATCATCATGTCTTGAATTTTATACCATTGTGTACAAATTATCACACTTAACCTGTTCATATTTAATTTGGCCAAAATCATCATCATTTGTCCCCTTTGACACTCAATTGAAGCCTAGGTAGGTAAAAGCATGAAAACTATTTTAATTTTTAATTTTGTGTCCTTTATTAATTCGTATGATGTGCACAGTTGACAGTTCTCATTACATATATGCTTCAAAAGTTGAAAAGTATCCCCCTAAGTCTTATAGCAAAAGAAACCAATATCCCTTATTTATTAAAAAAATATGGGCACTTCCCCCTTTTAATTATTTCCCCTATCCTAGCTTTTAAACCCTTTTCTATCTAAAGTCCTCACCCCTTCCCATTGTCATTTACATAAAAGAAATAAAACACCTTTAAATTCCAAACCCCTTTACCTTACCTTTAAAAAAGTCTCCTCCATAGAGATCCTTTTGTATTATCTAAGTTCCTTATTCCCCTATTTAAATGAAAAATGTGCCATTTATCTAGTCCCTAATCCCCTTTATAATAATTAAAAACCATCAAATTAAAATAGAAAATATGATTCTTTCTCTTAATACTCTTTATATTATATATATAATGTATATGTATTATCTATTATATTGTATATTATAATATATAACTTAAAAAATATATATAACATATAACTTATATTAAATACCAGCCTAGATCCAAATCCTAGGCTCTATCAAGCATCGAGAGGGATCAAATTTCCCGAGGTGCAAACCTCTTCTAAGGTATTGCATGCAAGGAGCTATTGGAGGAGAGGTTTGCACCTTTGGAGATTTGATCCCTCTCAGCACTTGATAAATCCTAGGATTTGGATCTAAGATGGTATTTATAGAAAAAAATCACTACATAATTTTTTTTTAACTTAGTTTACTTCAAAATATTTATATTTATATTTATAACTAACATTTAAACAACAAAAAATAATATTTTTGTTCACCCAATATGCATGGAGAGATTATGTTGTGTATAGGGTGGAAATTAAAAATGTTGGTAAAAGCATTGGGTCTAACTTGGAGCCTAATCTCATTTTGATGTTTCAAGTTAGCAGGGCCTCTTATGAGATCAGCTAAAAATTGTGTCCAAGCCATAAGTCCAACTAGACCAACTGTCAAACGCCAAACACCAACCTGAGAAAACCCATCACATAATCCCACAACTTGTATTGTGTAGAAGGTGAGGGTTTATCAAATGCATCTTGTGGGCATACTGGTTTCAGATCCTTGTATTTAGAGAAAATTCACCCATATAGAGCTTCATCGCTTTGAATCTATGATGAGAATGAAGAATTGTTGAGGTTTCTGCCGCAATGAGGTACTTCCTAAAGTACCTATTTCTTTGCATTTACATATGGGTGTAGGTATTTCAGTTCCAATCCTTTACAAACCAATTCCACTATGCTTTTGGGTTTCTAACAGGATATGCTACTGGAGTTTCTCCTTCCATTGATGATGTTGTAGTTTCTGTATATATAAATCACGAGTTATTCTGTTAAAATTGTGGGTTCTCTTTTAATTTTTTTTTGCAAAACAAATGGACCTCCACATTATTTCATTTGTGAATTATTTTAATGCTAAAAAGAATACCCATTTAAGCATGATCCATTTGTAAAGTCTGAGATTACTTGTTAATGATTGATGGATATCCTGGTTATAATTATTATATTCCTTCCAGTTCAAAAATTGTGTGTTGAAGTGTGACTACAGGGCAGGTCCTGTATGTACTAATTTCACTTTCAGGGATTCTAACTTTGTTCTCTAGGAAGCTACATTTTTTTTTAATTGGGAGAAATTTACATAGTATTAAAATTTGAGTGAATCTAATGGAAAGTAGCATAGATGTATTAGATAACGAAGAAAAAATTCATCCAAGATAGAATGTTTACATTCATATAATGATGATTCTATGACAATATTTGAGAAGCTACTGGTATAACGATTTTTCTTTCTCTAATAGACTTAAACAAAGAATTATTGAAACTTGTGTTTTATCTGAAGAACAAAAGAACATATTGAAAAACATGTTCGTTGACTGAATCGATAGGTTCCAAGTCCTAGGAGACAAAATCTATCAATGTAATTATTGGAATTTCCCAAATACAAATTAGGGGCAACCATGTGGATGTATAGCATGAGAAATGTAAACTTGATAATGTGAAAACTAGGCTAAAATACTAGAGGAGGAAATCTATGTTTGTAGATCTATGCCGCCTTGTTTCTCCTGACCTTGATACTCTCCTTTTGTCCTCTTGAGATTCCACCATATTTAAATCCTCACAAACCAACCAATTAGACTTGAAGCAAGTATCTGATGGCAAAATTTATCCCATTCCTACAACCTATGTATGTGATCCCTGCCCCCCAATCGAGCTCAAATCCTGACCACCTATGAAAATACCCCTAACATTCTGACCAACCTATGAAGATACCCTTAACATTCTAGTATATGCACACCCACAAAACTCACCATATATGTAGTTTCTAGGGAATAGGTTTAGTATATATACAACCAACTTAGACCATAGAATATTATGGCATAGATATAGCTCTGTTAGGTATAATGCTAGTAGAGAGGGACATAGATTCTCTATTTAAGGGGAGAGAAGGAAAGCCTTATACATATCATGGGGAAAATTGAATAGAAAGGTTTATTGTCTATGAAGTGAATTCAAAGTAGACATGTGAGATTTGATTTCTAATTGATAGGATACTAAAGGGAACTATGTGCAAGTACAAAGCTCAGAATGCTCATAGAAAATCGAAAGGTTTGAAGTGCATGTTAGGTTTGGTTAATTTTTACAATAAAAGAGAATCCAATCCAAATAAAGTGGTTTCTCCAACTCTAAGTTTAATTAACGGTCAAATAGAAAGATGGCCAGAACTTGTTTCACTGTAGTTATGTTCATAGTTGGCCAACACTGTAGAAACCCACGAATGTTGAATCTTTGAGTAAAGACAGTTTGCCTTTTGTATTAATTGGTAGAGATGATGAATGTAGAAATTTTACTTTCACCTTTGTGGAGCTTTCTTAGGTTTGGATGCGTAGTTTAGGTCTAAAGTCATTTGATGATGAATTAATGATGCAGGGCGTGGAATGGAATGAAAAACACCACCACAAGGATATGTCTATCATAGATGTAAAGTTCCTTGTATGTTAAACATGTCTAGTAAATTTGTAAGCAATCTGTTCATTAAGAGCATGGCTAATGGGCTAGATATGGGTTCTCACCATCTTATTTGTTTTCTCTAGGAAATTTCATCCAGCATTGTCCTACAAGTGGGGATCCCAATTTTGACGTCAAAAGGGTGAAGAATCCAACTGGCATTCCCAAATCAATGCTTGTTGCTACTCCAGATGGCTCTTATGGATTTCCAAATGGGGCAGTTGGAGTTTTGAGGCCTAACAAGTAAGTCATTTGAACCAAACCTTCATCAATGACAACACTATAAAGTGAAAGGTCTATCAAATTGGCTATGCATTGCTTCTCAATTATTAGCTACTGATTAAAATAATTTGTCATGTAGAGCTACTTTTGACAAGGAAGTTGAGGGGTTCCCATCTAACTGTTCTATTGGTAAACTGCCACCTGAATTGCATTGTACATTATGCAAGAAAGTAATGAAAGATGTTGTGCTGACCAATAAATGATGTTTCAATAGCTACCATGAAAAATTTAAGATAATTGGAGAAAAATTACATAGATCTTACTTTGGTGTGATGTTTTCTAGATTGTGTGATTCATAGTCTATGCTTTTGTCTAGCACATGCTGATAGTGTTTAAACCTCTGAAAATTTTTCCATTTATTTTAGGCATCAGGGACCATATCACATCAAATTCTAGATGTGTATGTGGAGAAACAAACATTCTTGCAAATGCTCTATTGCCAATAAATACTCTTCGAGATACCATAAATCGAATTTTGGAGACCAACACCAACAGTGCTGAAAATGATGGCAACTTGCTACAAGTTCAAGGTATATTAGTCAACCAAAAAGTATGCATGAGTACAAGTTGATATTAACTACCTATTTATGGCTATATGATGGACCAAGTGTTTTCTGTGATAGATATGGAGTCAGCTAGGTGTGCCAGGTCTAAAGTCCCATCTCCTTCTCTTTCTGCCTCTCTTGGGTTTTGTGGTCTTCATGTTTTACATCAATGGTGTATATTCTGAATATTTTAAATGTAAATACATCTAAATGTTGGAATATAATTTTCATTTGAGGCATTTTTATTCATCATTTACTGATAAGTCTTGCAATATGAACTTTGCATCAATATATAGTCTTTCCTGATTTCAAAGGGCTTATACGATTGAATTGCAGATTGCATATCTTCCCTGTCAGAAGGCAGTTTTTACCAAACTCTCCTTTAAATTTTAGTTGGAAAATTGTAGCAGAAAGCAATAGGAAACTGTGGGACATAGTAAGGTTCTTGCAAACATTATAATTCTTCAATGGACCTCCATCACCGATGAAGGTAAATTTCCTCCAGATTCATTGGAATTGGAGAAGCTCAGAATGCAAGAGTTCAAGCATAAATTTCACCTAGTTCCAACTGTTTATTTTTAACTTTTCATGAAGTACTAATCTATCCCATGTGGATTTGTTCTATCAAGTTGTTTCAATCTTTAATAGAGCAATTATCAGGCTCTTCCTCTAGACAGTCACCAACCGAAAAGGAAAAGATGGATACTGTACTGGTGGCTGGTGCAACTAGTGGTGTTGGTAAATGAGTTGTTGATGTTCTACGCAAGAAGGGTATCCCTGTACCTGCTCTGTTATGATACTTTGCGCTACCAAAAATATTTGGTTGGTATTTATGGAAGATTTGATAAGTTTTTTTGATTTAATGTTCCATGTTAGCTCCTAGACATCATACTTGAATATGTCTCTGATTATGTCTAAATATGTAACTGATTTTATCAAGTGCTGCAAGGCCTAGTCTTACCTCAACCTTTTGTTTTTACACTTTTTGTTGGTTTTACGTGATTCAGGTAAGGAATGTAGACAAGGAAAGATCTATATTTGGCCTTGATATTGATTTGGTAAGTTGTTTTGTACATGTAAACTACATCATGATTGATATTCTAGATGTGAATTAATAAAGTGTAAAAACTCTCATAGAAATATTAAAACTAAGTAATATACTGGTTAAAATGCTATTTCAAGGCTATCCAGATAGGACAAATATAATCCATGCTACCTATTGAGACAAATGCTAAGAGGTTTTAACTTGTCTTGATGCACACTATGACTATTCAAATAGATTAATTATGTTTTTGGCATCTACATATTAAATCAATTGGAATATGAACAATGCTAAGGAATTCTTGTGGTTTTTTTTGAACTAGCTCCCTCTTATTACAATGAGGCTAATGTGCCCAGATTTAGCATTATAGGGGAACCACTAGCACCATTCAATTCCGTCACCTTCGGCTTAGACAATGCGACTATTCTATCAAAACTACCCAGGACTTCCACTTGGCCCCAACCGCTGTTGTGTACATTGGTGTGCATCCATAAGTATGAGCACAAGCATTAGCATGTCACTTGGTATGACTTGAACCCTAGTGGGGGGAACATTAACTACTCACTTTCAACAACCTGGAAAACCACCATTGACATATTCTTGTGGTTTGAAAACATTGCATGGAGATTTATTTTCATGTAATCCTAATATAGTCTGTAATGTTCTTAGGTTTATGGTTCTAACATGCACGACTGTGTGCCAATTATTCATGACTAATTTAGCCCTTGAATTGTGTGGGTGATGAATCCAATAGATATTTTATTTCATCTCTTAGGAATTGTAGTTTTTTCCAAGGTAGTCAATTGAATCTTTCATTCAACGTTGAGAGAAGACTCAATGCATGGATAAAGTGCATGCACATGGGAGGATAATTTTGTATGAAGATAAAGAAAATATTTAAATGTGTAACATCTTTTGGTAAATGCAGAAACGATTGTTTCATGAAGATAATAATGAAGTAGAAAATATAATGTTTGAGATGCATGAATATAATTTGGGTATGGAATCTTACAGTTAATGATAACTTATCTAGATAGATTAATTATAAAAAACCAGTGGATAATAATGAGTAGGAACTCTATTTAAACTTTAAAGAGGATGTCATGTTCTTCTGAAGAAAGGAAAAAATGAGATGGTTGTAAGGAGAATATTTTAAATCAAAGTGTTTTTAAATATTCAATTTCCTTTGAGTTCTAATTTGAGAATAAATCTATAGGAGTTTGTAGAGCTGCATCATTTTGGTATTAGAGAAAAAATATGGCATGTACAAGAAATACCTTAGGTTGGGGCGCATATTGGAGGAGCCAAAGGATATAATGAACTTGATCAAAGATTGGAAACCCTAGAGAGGGGATTGAGGATCAAATACTTTTAAGATGAAGCAAACATTTCCCCCAATTTGAATGAAAATCAAGATCCTGTAGAGATGCTTGTTGAAGCCATGTCAAGGCAAAGAACTCAAATGAGATGTGAAGTGTCAAAGTTCTAAGGCGATTGAGTGCAAATATATTGATCAGTTGGATCGGTACTTCAACATGGAGAACATTTTAGAGTATGACCTGGGAAGGGAAAAGCTTCCTATGTCAAAGATGAAATACCATGTAGCTTCATGGTAGAATCAGTTTAAGAGAAATCGAGAAAGCCAATGTAAGGGAAAAATCAAAGTTTGGTCTAAGACATTAAATAATTTGCAAGCATATTTTTAACCTGCAAACTATTATCAGACATAATTTAGGTAGTTTTAGAATTTCAGACAAAAGTATTTATCTGTACATGAGTATATTGAACATTTTTTGAAGTTGCATATTTAAACAAATATGCAGGAATATGATGGAAAATTAGCATCCAGATGCCTTAATGGATTTCCTTTTCAGATATAAGATGATTTGTCCATGGGGAAGTTGTATTCAGTTGATGAACAACTCCAGTATGCATTGAAGGTAGAAGAGAAGTGACAATAGAAATAGAGGTAGAGAATCAACTAAGAGGGGTTTCCACATGTAGTTCAAATCTAGAGATAAGCAAAGATAAGATAATTTTATGAATGTCCAAAAAATGACCATAAATAGGTCAATGGATTTCTAGGTACACTAGTGTGAGATACAAAGTGGGAGCACTAAGGATTCTCCTAGAAAAACATGATATAAATGAAACTAGCCTATGCTGTAAAAGACCTAAAGTCTATAGCCTCATAGCATAGAGCGAGGAAAAAATCAAATCAATAGTGTAGGTATGTGAAAATTCTGTGGAGAACCCAAGAGGAACACCAAACACTATCAAAGGGGAAGGCTCTCCTAGGGGGTGATCAATCTCCCTTCAAAGTTCATGCAATCTCTACCATTTGAGGTTGTAGAGAAGAAACTCCTAATATATTTCTGGTCAGATGAACTTAAAATACACCTACATTTGCTCCTATTGAAGACTATAAGGAGACTAGAAAGATGAGAGAAGAAGATGTTGAGAGATTGGATGTGGAAGAGAGACAACAATTTCTCAAAGTTATATGATTTGCTAAATTGCAATGTTAAAGGTCATAGAGCTTATGAATGTCCACAAAAATAAAAAAACACTAGCAAGAACTTGATTTTGTTGGAAGAACTTTAGGATGCAAGCATTGAAGCTGAAAAAGGATAAAAATATGATGTTGCAGAAGACATTAGTGGTTGTAAATGGTGAGGCTTGAGAAGCAGGTTGGAGAAGGAAGAATGTATTTGGTTTTCGAACTTCTTGCAAGTGTCATTGTAAAATGTGCAAGCCTACAGGGATATTATTAAGACTAGATCTTTAGACATCTTGGTAAGGATAGAAATGGTTCTAAATTTGAACCTGACCTATTTCCTTATCTGACTCTTAACAATTTTCTTTGTTTCAGAAGGATCATAACTTGTTGGTGAATAAATCATGTCATATATATTTTAATATCGGACCTGTTATTCTATATTTAGTTGGCATATTTTTGAGATTATTTTTGCTTTAGCAAGGGATATATCCCAAGCAACTGTGGCTAATGAAACCAACCTTCTCACAGTAGTTGAAGGACCGGTTTATCCTTGAATGAGAAAACAATGAAGACCCAATAGATTTTAGAGTGAGCATAACTTCAACACACAGACAACCTACACGGTAAGATATTTGTCAACTGGACCAGTGCCCTTCGCTACCAGTATGAAATTGATTTTGACCATTTAAGGTCTCAGGTTGGGTGCCATTTCTGATTGAGCAAATTGGAAAGGAAAATAGACTCTTTGGTATGCAAATAAGGGCTAGACTTGGGTTTAGAGGTGGCTGTCATAAAACTTGACTACTATAGAAAATGGACCACCACATAGAATGAGTGTATGAATCTATAAAAAACAATACCAAAAACACAATGTGCTAAGTAGAAAACTCCAGCTGTTATCTGAGCCAGATTAAAGATGATTTAATCTTGAAAAGATTATGCAAGGATGTAAGAGTTGGGTTTGATTAAGGAGTATATTAGCACTAAAACAACCTGTTGTAGCTAAAAAATAAGATCTATACTAGTTAGAATGGAAAGCAAAATAAACATGCATAGGGGGAATTTAAAGCATCCACAAGGCCGAAAATGATATTTATGAACTTGTGTCTATTCCTAGGGTAGAATGAAGTCAAATACTTAATATTTTGAAAATGAATTCACTCTAGAAATGCACACTAAGCTACAACCATACAAACAAAAGAAAAACCTACACATATGCAACACAAAACATAGATAAAAATAGTTGTAAGAGATGACTAATGGCGTGGAAAATGAAATAGAGGAGTTTTTAGTACTTCCTTTTGTTCTTTCTAAGAGATTGAAGTTGCTCCACCCTTCGAAGTTATGGGATTCATATGTTGGTCCTATTAACCAAAAAAATACAATGTTTGAAGGCACCAACCCTCTTGGAATTGAACCTGGGCTAGTATGGACAACTCCCACTGGTTAACTATTGGACCGATTAACCTCTATTTGAGGGTGTATAAACCCTTTTTTTTCTACTGTAATTTTACAAATTTGTGATTTTTTTAACTTGGAAAGTTTATTTTCTTTACATTCATTAGTATACATCATTTTCAGGATAAAGATCCTACACGTTCGCTACATAGGCAAGGAGTTCCATCATATCTCTCTCGGCCCTGACTCAAGAAAGGATACATATTTTCTAAAGGATCTAATGTTGGTCTATTTTCAATTGCCAACTCCAATTTATAAGGTGTAACTTAACCTAATTCACTGCTAATGTAATAAACCTTAATCATCCAACTTTGATCTAAAAACTAGAACCTCACCCGAATGAGAGGGGGAAGCATCCTTGGTAATGGTTGCACATCATCTCCTCTTATAGTGTTTATACATTTGATAGTCTATCAGACCATCCATTTGTACTTGATAATGAAACTTTTTTGTTTAAGAAAACTAATAAAGAGAACTTACTCAATAGGAAGTTGTAGTTGTGTGGTTGACAGGGTAGGGGCTTGGTTGGTAGGTAAAGCGAATTGTTGTTATTCCACACAAATATTCAATTCACCTAGTTATATGTTCCCCCTCATTGGAAGATATGTTTTCTCCTCATGGGTTGGTACTCCTGACTTGGGGCTGGGTGTTCTGGATGACTTTGTATTAAATACCCCTATTGGCAGCTCATTAGCCCAAGAATAATTTACGCAACATGTGAGATATATCTAATTTCTTGCAATATCCCATATTGGATAGTGTTCCTTTCTTGTGTCCACTTGTTGGGATATAGGGCAGACCCAGGATTTATACATTAACTTCGCACCAACAAAAGACCCACAGTGTTGGCCCTTTCGGCAACAACCTGCGAATAGATTGCAGTCTCACCCGAAACAACTATGGGGTACCGCAGAATCAGGTTTCTGCAAGCAGAAGAGGGATATTACTGTACCTTAGCCTTTAACAACTTATATTCATATACACAGAGATTCAACATTCACATATATAACTTCACAGCTAAATAAATAGACAGTGACTTGCATAACCCTTTACTGGGAATTCACAGCGAAGTTATTTAGTTAGCAGTGATCTTATTTATCAGATATATAATTATCAATGCATGAAAGACATAACAGAAACAATACAAAGAACCACAACACCAGATATAACATGGTTCACCCCCAGTGTAGGGGTTGCGTCCACAGAACTGTGTTTTATTCAACTCTTTACTAAAATCACAGTTCTGATCTGTGCACTCAGCTGCAGATCCTTTCAAGTCCTTAAAGCCGCGCACACAGCTGCAGGCCTCTGTGCACACAGCTGCAGATTTCCTTAATCATCCAAAACCCTCTGCGCACACAGCTGCAGAGGTCGTCCATGCACACAGCTGGGACTTAACCTTCTCTTACAAAATAGCCTTAGCTTGGCATCAATTCATCTTACATCAAAAATCCTAACCTCATTTCGTTACAGGAGTGCTTATTTATAGTGCGCTTATTACAAAACCATGGACTTAAACCATGGGCACCCTGAACCCTAAACCCTGGATTTAAACCATGGGTTTATTACAAAAAGAGGACTTGGACTCAACCCCGACACCCCTAAGATTGTTTTGAGTCGTAACTCCACTTACAACTTCCACAAAAACCGCGGAGTTACCAAAATTAGGGACCGTTAAGGTGCACACCCCAACAGGCCCCTAAGACTCACCAGTGGCCCGTCCCGGGACACTCTGCTGCTCTTCTGGTAGGTGAACTTTATCAGCGAAAATAGCGAACTGCTTGTTGAGGCCACGCATGATATTGTCGGCGGCTTGCTCCTTTTCGACCAATTCCTGTAATACTGCGGCTGATGCTTCGCTGGCCTTTGTCTGCGCAAATGCAACATATTCCTTCAGGACTTTGAGTTGGGTGTCCACAGCAGTACTCAACTCGAAAGATTCGCTGATAAGTGGCTGCATAGAACTTTCCACTTTTGTTGCTTTTGCTCTACATGATTCAATTTCCTGCTGGAGTTCATTGCTTCACTTTACCTTAAGCATTTTCTCCATAGGTGGCAAAGTCTTAATTTCTGCTTTTACTGTATCCAACTCTATCTGTCACTACCTGATGATTTCTTGCAGCTGTCCAATTTCTGGATGTTCCTGTAGGGTGGTCTAGGCCTCAACACTGTCTTCTAACAGCTTTGCTGCACTGCTCACAGTATCCAATATTTTTGCTGTGGAGGCCTGAATGTCTGCTCGGCATTGCTCCCTGACCTCCGATGGGCTCTCCGGGGTGATGCGGAGTTGGAGCTCCACAATCTGGGCCTCATGTTCTGTTTTGAGATTCTCGATTTCACTGCAAGACTGCTATGCATAGTCTTTCAGCCTAACTAATATTTGTTTTGGTTCTTCTACCAGCTGTACGTCGAAGTCAGGAAGACTTCGACATGCCTCATCCAAGACTCGTACTAGGGTAATGCGCTTACGTTCTGCATCCCTATTTCTCTACTCCACTGCCTCCAACTACACTGCGAAGACCTGCTACTGACTTATGGCATTTTCTAACTATTTTTGTGAATATTGGTCTCGCGCCTGAATTTCTTTCATAATTGCTGACTGACAGAGATGTAGCTCCGTCATGGATAGCTTAGTGTAATCTATGCCAACCTTCATACTCATCTCTGAATGAGAGGCTGCATCTGTTAATATGAGAGCTGCGCTCGACACTTGCCCTTTATTATCTCTGGCCGGCCATTGCCTTAGGTCTGGCTGTGTGCTTACTGAGGCGCCAGTCAGTGGTTTTTCTGCTAAGTCCTTCAACTCCGAAATTTGTTTTTCTACCTCGGTGATGGCATGCAGATGTAGATCGGAAAATTCTGACCATTTCTTGGTGAGAACTTCTATGGACTTCGATAGAACCTGAACAAACTCCTCACTTGTCAGGATGGATTCCGTGTCGATATTCTTGTTATTCGATGCCTTCATTTTCTTTCAGGACTGGGGTTTGTTTACTTCTTTTGGTTCTGGCGTCTTGCACTTATCTTGCCGATTAGGGTCTGAAGCAGTTTGAACCGATTCTTCTTCTTCTTCTTCATTGCCATCATCTCCACCCTGGTCGCTTTCACTCTGCTGCGACTCAGTTTGTTCTTCACTGTCTTCAGGGGGGTCTTGCTGCTGTGTATGACTAGGGCCTATGCCCAGATTTGTAACTGGGGGAACTGGCAGAGTGGGTTTTTTCCCTGCATCCTTTAACCATTCCGCTGGCCACTGTTGAACGACCGTGAGGATGTCTTCTTTGGTCATGACATATGGTAACTTAAACCATTGATGCTTTTGATCCGCGTGAGCCTGGATGAAAATATGATGCATGTCGGCGCTGAAATGGGCTGCGCTGTCGTATTGAGAGAATAACTCATTAGTGAGCCGAGGGGTTTTCATGATCTCGTACGAGATACTCATCATATAAAAGGAAAATACATAGTTTGTCATCTGCTATAGGGTTTTATCCTGGGAAACCCACAGAGAGGCGTACCGCACTGCGCCAGGCAAGTCTAGAGGTAAGCAACAAACTGCGCCTCGGTAGGTTCTTTCCATCCTACCAGGGCGATGAGGACTATCAACCAGGAATAGTGAAAGGGCCTACCTTTCTCCTGCGCATCGCGGACGTCTTCAAGGAATTCCTTCGTGATATATGCTGCCCAGTTGTAACTGTAGCCTTCGACACAGTTCGTGGCAATTCTGATAACCGGGGCAGGCACTTCATATGGTCTGTACTTTCGCATGAGCTTGCATGCAAGAAGCTCAACTACGAAGCTAATATTGTGTTGTTGAATGGTGGAAGTGTGATACCCTCATTTTCCCTTTGTCAGGCTGAAGCATTCCTTCATGCTTTGTGTGAGCTTCGTATCCTCATGCTTTGAAGGAAATTCAGTCCTCGGATCAGGTCCTGCTATTGGTAAGGCTGTGATCCTGTGAATGAGCTCTCCATTAATAAGAATTTTCTTATCTCCTATCCATAGGTGGCCGTCATGTATTAATGCTAGCAGCTTCTTGACCACTATGGTCACCTGTGTGCTGCGACCAAAATGGGGAACATCAAGCATCTTCAGCAGACCCGCTTGATCCAAGACAGCAACCCACTGTTTTTCTTCCAGCAATGTCGCGTTAGTCTCTGGATATTTGACAAAATGCAAGTATTGTGCTGGGGCGAATTGTGGAAACTTTCCACGATCATTTGTGTCATGGTTGGCATACTTAAGCTAGTCTATTTTCCCTGTCATGGTCCCGACCAACTGCACACCCAGAGGTAAGGAAGGGGTGCGTAATGTGAAATTATTTAGTCACCGAGGTGGCTGGATTCCTGGTCGAACTGGTGGAAGATACGGTGGACACTTCGGTGCAATATTCTCATCTTCTGCAGGTGGGGCCTTTGCTGAACCAGACAGCTGCATCTCAGGGTCTTCTGGTGTTTTCCTTGATTGCTTGTGTCGGTCTTCATTGCATTTAGAATGTACTTCAGGCTTAAACTTCTTCCAGGCAGAGCGTGTCTGCATTGGCTGAGTCGGCGCTGGGGCAGTTTCTTCACGAGGAACAGATGCAGGTGGTTGGTTGAAAAGGTTCAGCAAACCCATCTGCTCAAACTCTCTCAATAGTTCCTGGAACTCACGATCAGCGGACATGGATGCAATTGTAAAACTCAAGAAACTGAAAAATGTGAACCTTGCAGGTGTGGGTGTCTTCTTATAGAATCTATCCCCAAAATCTGTCATAACTGTGCATTGATGGTGCCAATTTTGACAGAGATCTTGTCTAGACGGCGGTAGATTTCCCAAGATCGTATTAATACAGGCAGTTAATACAGAGAATGTACTGGCGCTGCCATATTTGACTTCTTCTAATGGTCGTTTTTGTTTTAGTTCCGACAGACCTTTCCTTCTTCGGCACAAGCAGTAGCTGCGGCTGCGCCCGAATGAGGGCATTCGACACCTCTGGATACCATCTGCAGTATGGAGTCGAGCTTCGACCCTCGACAAAATGTCATCCACAGCTGCACTAATTCCTCTTATTTCCAGGAACTTCATCAGACATAAGTCCCAACACTCATGGAGAAGTTGGGTTGCTTTGCTTACCGTGTCTTCATCCCAATAATCTCCACTGGTAGCATACTTAGGCTGGCCTTCTGGTCCAATGTTGACTGTCCGCGTCTTCAGGGACTGAGTCACTTCAGGAGCTTCGACTACTGATCTGTGTACGTCGCAATGTCCTTCTGACGCAGGAATACCAATATTGCACGGAGCATTATCCTCGTCAATTGCGAGGTTATAATGAGTTTCTTGGGCTTTCCCATCAGGATGGTATTTTACTACTTCTTGATCCTTAAATACCTTAGTATGGACCAACCTGATAGCTACATTTAAAGCTGGACAAACTTCATTAGTAGAAAAGGTAAGCACAAAACGATCCATAAGATAATCCCAACTTACAGTATCCTGGCGAAGCTCAGCCTGCGCGTACCAGTTCTTTGCTATTGGTTCTAGAGTATGCACAAACCTAGGTACCCATGCTGCCTAAGGTACATGCTGCCATGCTTCATAGTATTGTGCCCAAGGTTCCTGAGGGCTAGTCTTCCCATCAAACCTGCTTTGTACCTCCTGGGGCTGATCCATAATTCTCAGGCGAAGGAACTTCTGACGAGCTTCCCAACTAGGACTGTTCTTCTGATGGCCATTCCACCATTTGGCTGCGGTGGCTCTGAATACTGAATCCAGAGTCTCCCTTTTCTGTGAATCTGGTATCTGGTCTGAGAATTGTTCAATAAACTGTTCTGGATCTGACAAGTCATCAAAATTAGGTAGGATTATTACCTGTGCACCAATCCATCTAATAGATTTAGTAATTCTGGCACATCTATGTCCATGCAGCTCATAAAGTCTGTTCTGATAGTTTTATAACCCATCATCTGAATCCGTCATGCAGGAGCTGTCACACTGCCAATCCATGATACCTTCAGCAGTAGGATCAACATAATCCTCTTCCTTAGCTGTGATATTGTAAATGTGGTCCAAAGCATCCTGGTCTTCATCTCTTACTAGCTCTGTGTATCTCTCTCCTTGAGAAGGGTCCAATGGGACTATGACTCTCATTCCTTTCCCTTCGAAAGTCATTTGTCTCTTCTTCAGGTTGATGACTGCATCATTATCTATTGGCCATTCAATGCCTAGTAGTGCAGGTTAGGGGTTGCTGTCATCAATTATTTCAATTACCTCAAAGTCTACTACGGTACTGACTCCATCAATATCTACAAGTACATTAGGGAGTCTTCCTAGGGGCACAATCTTCTGCTGATTGGCTAATCTCAACTGTATAGGGGACCAATCAAGGGTAGGTTGTCCTATTTGTTCCCACGCTTGCTTAGTTAAGACATTTACCTCTGATCCTAGGTCCAAAATAACAGCAGTCATATCATACTCTCCTATCTGAGCATTCAATCTCATTTCCCTGCCAGTTCTCCTGACTCTATTAACAGCTTTTACCTGACCAGAACTTTGCTGAGGTTTGTAGGAAGCAATAACTTTCTACAACTCGCTTAAATCATTCTGATTTCAGAGGAGCTTCAGACAACTCTATAAAAATGAGGACAATGTACTTACTTTATCTGTCGAAGCTTCTTGTGTCTGCAACCGCTGCTGATGTTGTTGCGCAGGTGCTACTGATGTGCTAGGAGCAGCAAAACCTCTCTTGGCTTCCATGAATGTCTCTTTTTCTCTTTCGACATTAGATGCTGGGACTTTCACGGGGGCCTTACGAACCCAAGCCTCATCAGGTTGTTTCTCCTTATTCTGTGCTTCCGTCGTAGCTCCACTCCGGGTAACAACATTAATAGCTGGGGAAGGTCTTTGCTCAATGGAAATCATCTGAATATTCTGAGTAGGGGAACTGTTTCTTTCCTGAATCTTAGCTATCAACTACGGGCACTGCTCGATCACATGATCTACTGCCCGGCAATACCGACATGTCATAGTTGGGTTCCGACAGTCTCTCGCTAGATGCTCGGCCTGGTTACAGTTGTAACACACAACCTAGCCTCGACCTCTTCCGGCCATACCGCCTCAACCACGACCTCCAAAAGTACCTCTACCTGATGCACCACCGCAGTAGCCATAGCCATCATTGCTCTGTCCCTCATTTTATACCCGATAAGCATTGTAAGTTTGTTCTCTCATGAGGTCAAAGCTGCGACACTCATCTTCGTTGTGTCCCACGGACTTACAGAATTTACAATAGGGGTTTTTAGGTATTTTTCCATACCTCTGTAGTAGATAGCAGTCTTGAGGTCGATGCTGACCTGTTTTTCTGCAGAGCTCACAATATAGGACTTGCAGTTGAAACGGGTTTGGTGCACCAGTATTCAGGTAATTTCTTACCACAGGACACTGTTCCTTGGCATGACCTTCTGTCCGACATTGTGTGCACCAAACCTCTTTGTGACCGGTCTTACCTTTCTTCATATCACGAAGCTCTAGAGCCATTACTGCCAACTGGACTTGGATTTGGGCGATACCAGACTTGTCTTCGACAGGAGCGGTTTCAAGCTTCATCGTGATTTCTAGGGTCTCCTGCTGGTCAGCAACCTTCTGTTGCATGAGTGGAGTTCTGATATGCGGTAACAATGTTGCAATGAACCATTCCTTGTGCTGCGCAGGTCCAATGGTGAAAATGACTTGGTCTAGTAGAACTTTGAATCTTTGATCAAAGTCCCATACTGATTCGCCGCACCTCTGCTGAATCTCTTTTAACTCAATGATACATTGCGACTCTGATTTTGGCTTCTTAATTTTTTTTATCACTGTTGCCTTTATATCAGCCAATGCATGGTTCTGAGTGCTGGAAAACTTCATGAACCAGGTCAGAGCACGGTCTCTGAAAGAAGTAACCAGCTGCGCTCTTTTTGTATCTTGATCCATAATGGTCTTAGTAGTCCACACTGCTTCACATAAAAACCAGAACTGTTTTGGATCCTCTGATCCAGTTCCTTTGAAAATAGGTAGCTTAATGTCATCATGCATGTGGGCCACAGTGGATCTAGGGGGGGTTGGAGGGGGACTGAAAGTAGGCGGGGGGGAACTTACTGGGGTAGACTGACCTGTGACAGGAATACTTGGGCTAGGGTGACTCTTAGATTGCGACGGGTTCTCAGGGATAATAGGTCTTCGCTGCTGGGTCACAGGAGGGTTTCCAACAAACAGGGTTTCTTTGGGTTCTGACTTTGGGGGATTTACAGGGGAATACTCGGTATGCTGACCCTGGGAATAGGATCTAAAATCTCTCTTGTACCTTTTTCCACTTCGCAGTAAACCGCTTTGCTCATCGAAGGTATTTTCACTTGCAAACATAGGTTAGTAATACTAAATCTAACAGTCTGATTCAATTAGCAATATACCTTTTTCAGCTAATAGCATTTTAATTCTCAAACTAAATGAATTCAAAAAATTACCCCTTGGTCCTTTGAAAAACTGTCGCTCAGCTTCACTAAAGGAAGTACTCGTGTCGATGGCGAACTCCGTCACAAATGCTTCGAGGGTCCGCGTTGTCCAGAAATCAACAGTGCGGGATATCTCATTATTCACCCTTTTCAGTGTATTAATTCTTGCGGGGGTCCAATCAGGAAACTGACGTTCTTGGAAGTTCGTCCTTCTCTCTGTTAACCTGGATAACCACTGGTGCAACTCTATGTGGATACTACCAAAGAAAATTTCATAAACATCATAAAAAAATACCTTTGTAAAAATTCGTTTGCACTACGATGCAGATCTGTGTTCTCTTGCTCAGTGAATTTCAGATAAGTCTCATCAAGCCAATCACCGATTTCTTTCATAGAGGGTCTCCAGAACATAGCCCTCGAGGTACGACATAAACCCCTCTTGAGCAGATACTGACTTCATCCCAGCAACGGAACCAATTTGTTGGGCTATAGGGCAGACTCGGGCTTTATACCATTAACTTCGCACCAACAAAAGACCCACAGTGTTGGCCCTTTCCGCAGCAACCTGCGAATAGATTGCAGCCTCACCCGAAACAGCTATGGGGTGCCGCAGAATCAGATTTCTGCAAGCAGAAGAGGGATATTACTGTACCTTAGCCTTTAACAACTTATATTCATATACACAGAGATTCAACATTCACATATATAACTTCGCAGCTAAATAAACAGACAGTGACTTGCATAACCCTTTACTGGGAATTCACAGCGAAGTTATTTAGTTAGCAGTGATCTTATTTATCAGATATATAATTTACAATGCATGAAAGACATAACAGAAACAACAAAAAGAACCACAACACCAGATATAACGTGGTTCACCCCCAGTGTAGGGGTTACGTCCATAGAACTGTGTTTTATTCAACTCTTTACTAAAATCACAGTTCTGATCCGCGCACTCAGCTACAGATCCTTTCAAGTCCTTAAAGCTGCGCACACTGCTACAGGCCTCTATGCACATAGCTGCAGATTTCCTTAATCATCCAAAACCCTCTGTGCACACAGCTGCAGAGGTCGTCCACGCACACAGCTGGGACTTAACCTTCTCTTACAAAATAGCCTTAGCTTCGCATCAATTCATCTTACATCAAAAAGCCTAACCTCATTTCGTTACAGGAGTGCTTATTTATAGCGCGCTTATTACAAAACCATGGACTTAAACCATGGGCACCCTGAACCCTAAACCCTGAATTTAAACCATGGGTTTATTACAAAAAGAGGACTTGGACTCAACCCCGACACCCCTAAGACTGTTTTGAGTCGTAACTCCACTTACAACTTCCACAAAAACCGAGGAGTTACCAAAATTAGGGGCCATTAAGGTGTGCACCCCAACACCACTGGAAACATCTATCAAAACCTTTGTAACTTGTTTATAGAATCCTTTTGCAACTCTGCATTTCTAAACACATTCTTGAGAATATCTAGTCTCTATTTGACCAAAACTTAGCAGAGTGTAAGAGTTTAACTTGGAAAAAACTAGGAGGTTAGCTTACCCAAAGCCTCCCATTTGGAAAAAACTACCAGATGATTGATGTTATATGGTTTAATCAATGTTTTCATGCTTTTTGTAACTAATTCAACATTTTACGTGTTTTTTTTGATATATAAGCATCAAAATATATTAAACTATATATTTTATAAAAAATTCTCCCAAAAATGCTCCTCTCCTAGAAGCTTTCAAAAATTTTGCTTTTCGCACCTGCTTCTGCTTCCTGCTCCACTACAGCTGCAATTTTTAGTGGTCTACCTATGTCCTTACTATCTACAGCAGTGAAGGTGAATTTATAATGAAGTATTTCTGCAATGCTATCAAATTCACAAAGTTCAAGTAGACTCCCAGGTTTTTGACTTTGCACTTTGTGACAACTGACAGCGAATAGTGTGTCAATTGAAAAGAGTTTTAGTAGGATTATCATTCCTATGCTAGAAAGAATTCTTCTCTTATTGTCTAAGTTATTTGAAGTGGCTACTGATGTTCTAAAAACAAGTGATCCATTTCATTTTTCTTTACAAGGATTAGAGTGGGGAATCAACGATAAACTGGGGAGTACATCACGGTTGGAAAGTGATGGCAAAGCCAGAATTATTGATGTAGAGTTGGATGTAGATAAATACTTCAAACCATATGTAGGCAATCAATGAGATGGGGATTCATCCTTAGTTGGTATCAGATGTACCTCTGAGATTTGTTTATCCTCTGTGCATTGGAGGTCAAACATGATTTCCATCATTTCAAGCTTCTACTTAATTCTTCCGGACTTCACTTGTGATACTTTTGTAAATCTTCTTCGAAAATAAATGGATACAGAGGTGACTACTATTTTATGAGTGAAGAAATTGTGCAATTGGTAGCTAGTTTAATATTTTCATATTTTGGTCGTGTTTATTATTTTTTGACTCCATTTTTAATGTCAAACATTTATGGAAACAAAATTTCTACTTATGTTTCATATAAATGCATTGAGCCTTTGGTTATTACTTCATTGACATATATAGAAATTAACTTGTAACAACTATATTCTGTTGGTTATTGTCTGACACAATTTTTGTGTAAAAGGTTCATAGGAAAATTATTTTCCATCTCTGCAAATCCATTTCAGGAACCTCTTTCCAACACTTTCCATCTTTGGTAAGTTGCTGGATTTTACATTATATATAGAGTTGATCAATTTTTTATAGTCAAAATGCCTACATTCTCTGGAAGCGTTTATTGTGGTAGAATTTACTAGTGATTTATATATCGGCGGTATTACATTGTTTGATTGAACAAACATAATGCATATGTCTTTTATTGTAAAATTGTAGTGTGGAGTGGTAGTGGTGATTGTGCAAATTGTTTCACAGGTAAATGCAATGAATGACATAATTGAAGATGGTCAAAGTTTTGAATCTAGTCGCTACCATATGCTGACTGCAATAGATGCCCTACTTGAGATATTGTTATATAGAGAAAAATGCTGCCACAGTGGGATGGTGGAATTTTTGGAAGGGAAACTATCAGAGAACGTATAAATGAATCTATGACAAACAATTGACAATTTGCTAGCATTGAATCTCTGTTGCTATGTTTCTTGGTTGCTTCCTTTTAATTTTATTTACTTCTATTAGTAATTTCTAAGTGCATAAGAAATAGTAAAAATTTTATGATGTTTGAAAATCTCTTTAGTAGTATATGATACAAAATTGTGCTAAGAATTCCATGATCAATACCATTTGTATTAAATTACTGGGAAAAGGATTTAGAAAACTCTCCATAGATAATTTAGAATCATCATTTAGTGGAAGTGTGCTACTCTTAAAAAATTGTAGTATATTTTTTAATGGAAAGTGGATTTTGGAGCTCTATGAATGTGGAAGTTTGCCCTATGTTACAATAAACGACCTTCATTTTCAGCACTTGAGGAATTCATTAACAGGTGGCCATGCCCATTGTAGAAGAAATCCTTTGATCTTGCCTTGTCCAACCTTATGGCCAACTATAACCACAAGGACTTTAGGTAGAAAATAGAAAGTGGAAACAATGATAAATATGGTATTGGCCTTAGTGGTAGAGTGCTTTCAACATAGGTAGAATCATAGGTCACAATATTTAATAATGTCACAGGGTTTTCCATTACCACCCTTAAGAATTGGTATCTTCTGCCCAACATTCATTGTCTATTTCATTCTTCCTTATATTTCTTGATAATATTATCTAGGATATATGTACATTCGATAGATCGTTTTGATGATTCTTTGAAAACGTAGATATAGTTTTGATTTGGGCCATCTGGATGTATTGCAAGGTATTTTTAAGAATGATTTACAGGCCATTTTTATAAGTTCAATATTCTTTTTCTTGGGATAATTCTGATTTTTAACGTTATACATTTTTCCAGCTAGTATTCTCTATTAATAGTTTCTTAATATTTTATGAAGATTGGGTTTATATATTCTATATTATCTTTTAAGGATTTACACTGACCAGAAAATCAAGGGCTAACATTCAGTATTAAAGTCTTAGGATAGTGCTTGACACAATATTTTTGGAGCTCAGGGGAGGTAATTATCACTTGGTATGTTTTCATACTATGGATTTCCTTATGATTTATTTATAAGCGATTGAAAGGTTTATATCTAGTTTTGAGCTAATTATGTACTCTTGGTAAGTTAGACACTATTATATTGATATACAGTAAAATAGTATAAGTCAGGAGAGGGTAAGATCCAACAGAACTAGGCTCACCATTCTGTGATCCAACCAAAAAAGAGAAGGGTTTAATAGTCTTAACCAATACTTAGGCCTGTAGAAAACATACCATTTTTCTGGAAAAAAATTGGGCCACAAGGCCACTAAAGTATGAAAAACTAAGAGACTCAACAACCACATAAATAATAGTAGAAGTAATGCTCACACTAACTGGCATGTAATCTTAAAACACAGAGCTGAAGTGGTATTCTTCATAGAAACAAAAGAAAATAGAAGAAGCTTGAAAGTTATTCCTGGCATTCAATGTCCAGTTCGATGGGATTTGAAGGGGTTCTAGCACCCATTCCCACAGCTACAGCCTCTGGGGATTCCTTCTCAGCAGTGTTTTCCTCTGCATTATCCTCCTCATCTAAGGTGAGAATTGCAGTGTGAAGGCATGGTATTTTATTTCCATATGTTACAATTTTTTCAGAACAAGATTAGTTTCTTTCTTTCCAATGTTAGAGGAAACGATTCCTTAAAATTCCATTATAGCTCAACTAGGAATATTTAGAATCTCTTCCACTGGATTTACATTGGTCAGATAATGCCAACCTATTCACCATCACATAATCTAGGGTTTGAGCTCTCTTTTGCCTAATGCTAGATTATGGAAGCCCACTTGTCTCCTGGTGTGCTCTAAATGATGAAGTTGGTAACCTATTTGAACTCCCACAATATCCACTCCATATTTCCTTAAGTGATTTTGGTTTCCTGGCCTGTCTCATGCACTCCTGTCTCTAGTTCTCTTCTGGGAATCTGGAGCCTCGGACACCATAAGGGGCTAAGGATATTCTGTTCTTCCTTTTGTAAAAAACACCAGACATGACTGCTTTGTCACTTTTGTCTTCCTAGTTGAACTTGTGCCTTCTCTGCAAGCCCACTTCCAAGATAAACAAGTTAGGGACTTGCTTCCCTTAATGGATCCATCACATAAAAACTGTTTCCAGCAATTGAACTTGTAATTTTAAAGCAGGTTCAGGGCCCTCTTTTGCAATATCTTATGTTAAGGTGAGTTTCAGTAATAATAAGTGAATATTTGTCATCTCCTTCTCGGACCTGGACTGATAGAACAAGAAAACTAATTTGTAAGTATAAGCACGCCTCGGGATTTCCATTTCCAGAAATTTTATGGAAATACTTTGGAATTCCCTAGAACAGAAAATTCTTTGAATTTCTATGTTTTGGTATCCATCTTAATAATCATTTGGCTAGTATTATTGAAATATTCCTCTTTATAAAATCTACAGGACATATCCCTAAGATGTACAAGGTGTATTTTTTCGTTCCATGTTTGATTACAACATGAAAAGATGCATAATTGTAGTGATAGTTTTACTTCTCTTTGTTTCTGTTGCAAATGTTTGATTCTTTCATTAGAAAAACACTTTCCAAAAGGTAGGGGGTAATGACTCAATGAGTATCAGTCATTAGGGGTGACTGTCATGATTGTTGTACTCATTGTTGTGTATATTGGAGTTTCGGGAGCCATCCAGTTCAGTAACTCATTTGAAGCCTTGCCAAACAAAATGAGGGTATTGAATTTCATGGGAAATTCCTTTGGATGTTATGCTTCTGGAGAACATATGGTTTTTGCTGCTAGAGATGGAGATTTGCAAGACGCCAAGGCTTTATTGGAATGCAACCCTCGTCTTGCAAAGTATTCAACTTTTTGTTGATGTAATTGTAACTTCAGAATGTATTCACTTGTATTTATTATCTATTGTAACCCGATGTTCATTCCGGGATGTATTGTAATGTATTTGAGTCATGTCATACCCCAATTTTTATTCCGGGAAGTTTCTATAATGAGAAAGTCATGTAAGGTCATTGTGGGTAACCCTCCTATTGGTCAATTGTGAAAGTCCCCACAGTTGTGGGGCCCTTGGGTTATTAGACTATCCTAGTGAAGTCGACCCTAGGTGAGTCATTGTAAGTCAGGGCAATAGACCCCACCATTGTGTTACCCTCCTATTGGTCGGAGGAGGCAAAGTCCCCACAAGTGGTGGGGCACTAGGGTTATTAGACACTCCTAGAGATGTCGGCTCTAGTAAGTAATTGTTAAGTGAGGCCGACATGTTGGAGTGCACTTTAAGTGAACAGAAGAATATAAATAGAGAGTGAGAGCCTCTCTATTTATCACTTGCAACACACATCACTCACTCACTCAAGTGTGGCACATTAGTGAGGAAGGAAATACACTGGGACTAGACAAGAAGAAGACTACTGCTGTCGGGAGTGCATCTTACTGTTTTGCGGTATTACATCTTGTGCTGATTCTATCTTTGAGGAATTCTTGGGGTTTTATCCATTTATGGTTTCTCTGATCAAAAAAATTGTGTTCATTGTCTCTTGTGTTTGATTGCTGTACTTGTTATTCTCTCAGTGAAAAGATCCTAAGATCATAATGCTAGCTTATATGATGAAAAACTAACATGGAATTAGAGCTAACCTGAGAAGAAGACATTGTGCAGCTATAGAAGCTATGGATTCTTACTTTTTGGGTCTCTCTCCACAATCCATCAGCAAAAGTATGCTAGGATGACTCTCCATTGAAGGGAGCATCTTTCTATCGAAGCGAAATTTGATTTTGAGCATTTTCAGTCTTCGATGCGGAAATTAGGGCTTTCTATAGAAGAGGAATTTTTGAGTGAGACCAGCATAGAATTTTTCTCCTCATCAAAACCAAAGTTTAGAGACCTGGATCAAGAAATTTGGTTGGGTGAAACTCTGGGAAAGTCAAACCCTAGTTTGACCCCGAGCTTGAAAAACCCTAAATACTAAAACTGATAAGTTTTGGTACAGTTGCTATATTACGAGGTTGGAGAAGTCTCAGAAGCTGAAAATTGTAGGGGCCGAATATAAAATCATGAATAACACTGTATCCAAAATTCAGCCTCATATTAGCTATATTCCAGGCGATATAATCTCTCAAAGCTAGGGTTCCATCCTCTTCCAGAAATCATCCATAAACAGGCCACCTGGGGAGAATTACAATATCTTGGCCCACAAAGGTCCAAATGGAATTCATGAAGATGTTCCATAAAGGGCATGGAATTTAATTTTGTTAGTGCGAATATCAGACTCAAAAGATGAATTAGTGACACGTGGCATTCCGTACAACTTCGTTGTTCTGAACAGTCCTGTAACAGGTCACCTTGGGAAAATGATCCTAAATCCCAGATGGTGAAACAAATTCTGATGAAACCTATGGTGGAAGATTAGGGACAGGTGAGGTTACTGCAGTACGAAATTATCAGACACAGAGGATCAGAAATTTTGGAGATGTCACAGAAACAATAACAGACATTTCTGCAAAAGAAATTGGAAAACTAGGGCTTCCTATTCCGGGAGCTTCCCTCCACTGTTTTCAGAAAATGAGTACATTGGAAAACTCCATTTGAAGAGATCTATCTGTCTATCTAATCATATCTGAAATATTCCAAGTTTTGAAAATTAGGGTTTCTGTGACAAACTCTAGATTAGCTAGCTCCAAAACCAAGATGGACACCTCAAATCGGTAAGATCTAATCCTTTGCTATTTTCATTTGAGGTTCTCATTTCAAAGTAATCTATTACATCAGCTTGATGATAAGCTTGGTGAAGCTCATAACTTCCAAGCATAGAAGTATTTGATCTCTCTGAAGAAAATGGATTGGACACCTACATGAGTATAGAGGTTCCAGTTCCATAGGGAGATGAGGCCAGAAGCCTTACACAAGAAGAACTTGGTCAAGGCCAAGAAGATCATTGCCGATTCAATCACGAATCAACTTGTACTACAAGTGTCTCCCTAAAGACACCAAAGATGTTTTGATTCCTTGACCAAGCTATTTGAAGAGAATTATAGAAATCAGAATATGACCTTAAGAAACCGGTTGAAGAATGTGAAGATCCAGAATGCAGGGACCATGCATTCATAAGAGTCTCTCAAATCAAGAACAACTTGAAGCAGTAAAAGAAGAAGTGAAGAATACAGAAGCGGTGATGGCCACCTGGAATGGCCTCCCATGATCATGGGATTCATTCATGTGAGGAATGTGTGCCAGAAGGAAGTGATTACTTTTAGTAGACTCCGAGAAGAAGAAGAAGCTCGACTCATAAGAAGAGAAGAGAAGATGGGAGCAATTGAAAATCAAGCTCTCACCATCCAAAGAAGATCCCTCAAGTGATGAGGAATATGAAGATCTCAACTCTTGAAGAACTTCTTATCCACCCTAGCATTTGGATAAGAAACGATGCTATCATGAATAGAGAAGACAATGAAGCTGAAGGATCAAGGAGCAGTCTACCCATGAAACAAATAAAGATAAGTATTCAATTGTCATTTCATTGTTTTGTTATGCATTTGTTTATATTCAGTTATTGTATTATGCATGATAGGATGTTTGCATTAACGACAGTATACTAATAATATGCATATGATGGGTAAGTAGATCATGGTGCTACAACTCTCCATTGCTACTTATCTAGAATGAAACCTCTTTGCTGACATATTGGATTAGTGCACAATCTCAATGTTGTCCTGGTAGAGATGGAAGGCATCTAGAAAGTTTCAATGAGATATGGATGAATGTTGTATTGTCTAAAGTGGTTGCATGATCATATATTTATGCATAAGTGTTTTCCAGTATAAATATTCCTTATGAAATGTTTCTAACCATACAATTGCATTTGACTTGTAGGAAAGACCGCATACATAATCGCCTACAATCAAAGAAGAATGAAGACTTGTTCCGAAGAGCAAGTGACGACATTTCAAAATGAAGAATAATATGACAAGTGCAGTGACATCATTGATGCAGAACCTTCCAGCCACCAAGAAGAAAGGGAAGACCAGTTCAAGAAGAATGATCAAGACCTGAAGAGAAGTTCATAGTTCCATCATGCAGTAGATGGAAACATCGTGGGATACAAAGCAAGATTCGTAGCATGAGGCTTCTCACGAAAGGAAGGCCTAGACTACGAAGAGACATTTGCAGCCAGTAAGAGTTGAAACACATACATGATGAGATTGATGAAGATCACAACCTTTGCTACAAGGTTGAAGATGCAAGTCTATACACTAGATGGTCACATAGAATATTAGTGGCATAGGAAGCTACTTGTCACTCCAGTACATAATGCTTTCAAGTACATAGAGTACAGAAGACAGAGGGAGTATGACGCTTTGCTTCAGAGGGAGTGACTACAGAATATCTTAAGGTTCGACATGGTACGACAGGATGGGAATATTACTGATGACTCTAGGATTTACTGAGAGTAAAGTGGATTCCAACCTTTGGTTCAAGGTTGAAGGCAGAAGACCAGTGATGCTCCTGTTATGTGTCGATGCACTATTTTCTAGGTATGGAGGTGTGGCAGAGTACAGATGGAATATTCCTTGGAAAAGGGAAGTATACAGGAGAGATCTTGAAGAGGTTTGGGATGATGGACTGCAAGACTATGGCCACACCTATGGCATCAAACCTGAAGCTATTGAGTGATGCTTCATCAGAGTCGGTTGATGCTATGATGTATCGTCAGATGATTAGGTCATTGATGTACCTGATGAACATGAGACTAGACATTTGCTTTGCTGTGAACACCTTGAGCCAGTTCTTGACAGATCCGAGAAGTGTTCACTTGATTACTGCAAAGCATATTCTAAGGTACCTGAAGCGTACAGTTGATTATGGGCTCAAGTACGATGCGAATCAAAAGATTAACTTGGAGGGTTATGTTGATTCAGATTGGGCAGGTAGTGCCATCGACAGGAAGAGTACTTCAGGATGTTTCTTCAGTATGGGATCAAGTGTGATCTCTTGGTTTAGCAGGAAGCAATCCTGTGTGGCACTGAGTACAGCTGAAGCAGAGTATGTCGTAGCTTGTTCAGTTAGTTGTGAGGAAGTATAGCTATAGAAGCTACTGTCTGATATATTTGATCTCCAGTTGGATGCTACTTGTATACATTGTGACAACCAGAGTTGCGTGAAGTTGTGAGAGAATTCAGTGTTCCATGACAAGTTGAAGCATATCGAGATCAAGTATCACTATATCAGGGATATGGTGTAGAGAGGAGCAGTGCAGCTCCGGTATGTTGAGACGGAGGAACAGATAGTTGATGTATTGATGAAGCCATTGGCTAGGATGAAGTTCGAGTACTTCAGAGAGAGACTTGGTGTGCTCCAGATCGAGGTTCCTTCTAAGAGAAAGTGATGAGACCCATAGCCATTCTGACATGGTGAGAGGATTGGTTCCTTCCATGGTCAGATGTAAGGTCTGAGCCATTCTGTCATGGTGAGAGGATTTGGTACCTTCCATGTCAGATATGAGTGCTGACTGCCATTCTGGGAATGGAGGCACCTGGTCAGTTACCAGGAACACTCAGTCTGAGACTGAGAGAGCCATTCTGACGAGAAGGTCATATGTAAGGGCTGAGCCATTCTGTTCATGGCTAAAGGATTAAGTTCCTCCCATGTCAGATGTGAGTGTTGGCCATTCTGTCGAGTAGGACAGATGTAAGGGAAACTACCCCTCTCCGGGAGAGTGGAGGCACCTGGTCAGTTATTAGGTAGCTCAGTATGGAACTGGGGGCCATTCTAATGAGGGTGTAGGATTCAGTTCCTACCAGGTCAGATGTGAGTGCATGCCCTTCTGACGAGTAGGTCAGATGCAAGTGCATAAATCTTCTATCACTGTGAGCAAGATGCGATTCCATCCTGGGTGAAAGTGTGGAAACCATTCATCACTGTGAGTAGGATGTGTTCCCACCTGGATAGAAGTCTTCCATCATTGTGAGCAGGATGCGATTCCAGCCTGGGTGAAAGTGTGGAAACCTTTCATCAATGTGAGTAGGATGTGTTCCCGCCTGGATGGAAGTGTGCCTTTCTGACGAGTAGGTCAGATATAAGTGCAGAGCCATTTCACAGATGGTAGTTGATGTGCCTACCATGCTGGTGAATGTGAGTGCTGGGCCTTTCTGATGTGATTGTAGTTTACTACATGATCAGATATGAGTGTTGGGAATGCCTTTCTGATGAGCAGGTCAGATGTAAGTGCTGGGTGAAGACCTACCTGGTGTCTAGGCCTACAACCAGCATGAAATAGGGCTGGCTCTGTAGAACTTCCTATGACGAGATAGTACACACATGATGATGACCAGATGAGATCCAGATTGAGCTATGATCCAGATCCAGTTATGATGACTCCGAGAGATCCAGATCGAGTGATGATCCAGATCCAGCAGTGATGATACAGATCGAGAGATGATCCAGATCCAGATCGAGTGATGATCCAGATCCAGTGATGATGTTCCATGATGATCCATATCGAGAGATGATCTAGGTTCAGTGATGATGATTCAGATCGAGTGATGATCTAGATTCAGTGATGACGATCTAGATCTAGTGATGATCCGGATCTAGTGACGATGTTCCAGATCGAGTATGATCCAGTAACGAAGTTCCAGATCGAGTATGATCCAGTGACGATGATCTAGATCGAGTGATGATTCAGATCCAAATGAAAGATGACTTGAAGACGAAGATGAATTGAAGATGATGAGGACTTGACGATGACCGAGATGATACAAAGAAGAATACTTGTGTTGATAAATTGTGTCGAGCGAATACCTTCCTAGTTAAGATGGAGTGTTGATGTAATTGTAACTTCGGAATCTATTCACTTGTATTTCTTATCTATTGTAACCCGATGTTCATTCCGGGATGTATTGTAATGTATTTGAGTCATGTCATACCCCGATGTTTATTCCAGGAAGTTTCTATAATGAGAAAGTCATGTAAGGTCATTGTGGGTAACCCTCCTATTGGCCAAGGGTTAAAGTACCCATAGTTGTGGGGCCCTTGGTTTATTATACTATCCTAGTGAAGTCGACCCTAGGTGAGTCATTATAAGTTGGGGCAAAAGTCCCCACCATTGTGTTAGCCTACTATTGGTCGGAGGAGGCAAAGTCCCCACAAGTGGTGGGGCACTAGGGTTATTAGACACTCCTAGAGATGTTGGCTCTAATAAGTAATTGTTAAGTGAGGCCGACATGTTGGAGTGCACTTTAAGTGAACGGAAGAATATAAATAGAGAGTGAGAGCCTCTCTATTTATCACTTGCAACACACATCACTCACTCACTCAAGTGTGGCGCATTAGTGAGGAAGGAAATACACTGGGACTAGATAAGAAGAAGACTACTGCTATCGGGAGTGCATCTTACTGTTTTGGTGTCTTACATCTTGTGCTGATTCTATCTTTGAGGAAGTTGTGGGGTTTTCTCCATTTATGGTTTCCCCGATCAAAAACATTGTGTTCATTGTCTCTTGTGTTTGATTGCTGTACTTGTTATTCTCTCAGTGAAAAGATCCTAAGATCATAATGCTAGCTTATATGATGAAAAACTAACACTTTTGGTGTTCGAAATTCTCCTTTGCATTATTCAACAACTCAAGGACACAATGAGGTATAGGAAAATTATCTCTTTATTTCTGACATTGTCCAGCTATGATAAGCAATGATTGAATGATTGTATATTTTAACAAGATTTATCCCTGCAGATTTTCTCTCTCTTGCTTGAATATGGGGTTGATGTGACAATCCAGAACTATTGTGGTTAGGTGGGTATTGAATTTTTTCATTTTCTTTTTCTGTATGTTTGTTTATCATATTTGGATAGTATGATTCATGAATTATCAAAATAAAATTTTATTCCCAAGCAAGTCAGTTCTGTTTTGTTTAATGAGTTGCAACTTCTCTGCTAGTTGTACTATCAAATCCTCTAATGTTTGGGAATTGCATAATGGTTTGAAATTTAAGTTAGTTATGTCTTGTTTAATTATTTGTAACTTTCCTGCTAGTAGTTTTGTTACATCCTGTAGATGTTTGGTAATTGCTTAGTGGTTATGTCACACATCCTGTATTTTTTCAAGGAATTGCTTACACAACATGGTACCCAAGTTGTGGTGAATGAATAAGGATCTATTGCAATGCATAATTTTGGATATGAGACTTTTGTTTCATTTCAAGATAAATTTTCGTGCAACCATGAATATTATGGAAATCGGCATGGTTTACCCAAAAGTTAACTTGTGAAATAGCTACAGATTCAATAACTTGGCTCAACTTCAATTCAATTTCCTATTTAGCCATGGTATCAAACAACATCAGGGCCATTTCAGATTGCTCCATAAATTAAGATAAGTTCTGTACTAGAAATTGGCAGTTTTGACTGAGCTTTGTTATGGTTTTCGGTTAAAGTTAATTGATTTTTTACTATATCTTGCACATTTTGATTTTCTGCTAAAAGTACCTTGCAAGGTCCTTTATGAGATTTATTGCACCTTACTTTAATTTATTTCATGCAACTATCTTGATTTCACATAGTTCAAGATACGTACTTGTGCAAAAATTGTCTTACTCAACTGAAAGGTAATTTTTGGCTTAATTAACATTTTAAATTATTAAAAATGCCTAGAAGTGGTTCTGTGCTTGACCTAGTTCATGGCCATGGTGAATAAAGATACCATTGATCCCACTTCCAATAGCATGTCAATTGAAGCCATGTCAAGTGAGGTTTTTTTTTTTTAGTTTTTAAGATGCTTGCAAATACTTGCAGCTTGTTGCCCTACCTGATGTTTTTCTTTTGGTAGTAGGTTGACAATGAAAAATTTGATCACATGTTCTTGTTCTTCACCTCACACTTTCTCTTGAAAGGCCATTCAGATCAAGAGGCCATATTTGTTGTAGGCCTTGCCATGCACGGTCAATCAAGTACCACAGATCTGAGCATATCTATAAAATGATCCTATTGGCATTGATCACCATGCATTTGGTAGGTCAGCAGGAACCTGAGTACTGTTTAGTGACTTGAAATGCATATGGGGATTGGTAACCCCTTCGGATTACATCAACATTGAATTTGGCTATGGAGAACAAGATTTGACATTCAAAAGTAGGATAACAACGAGATTTTGTACATTTTATTCTTAGTATAGGTGAAATTTCAGGATGACCTTGATGACTCAATTTTTATAATATCACTCAATTATTTGTGGTTTTTACTTCTTTATGAAAATTATGGTTTATCTCATGTCGTTCCACTACAAAATATTCAATTCTAACAAGCGTCCATCTAGTGTGGTATTTAAATAGGTTGATTGAATTCTAGGGGAATTGATAATTTTATGATGATAAAACTCATGGTCTAATCACAAAGATAAAAGATTATGATTTTATGGTCCTTTGACTTTATTTATTTTTTCCTTGAAAAAATCTTCACAATTTCATTATGGAAACTAAAATTACAATTTGTTGTGACTTTGTAAGTCGGTATGCTGTAATAGAAAGTTTGTGTCTGCCAAAAAGAAGCATGCATAGCCCGGGATCAATTGTATTAAACATAATGAATCCAATATATACATGTTAGCAAAAAGACAATGAAACCATTCAAAAGTGATTACAATTCTTCGACAAAATGACAAGTCTAGAAAAAGGAAACATGGAGCATGTTACAGTATTCCATATAGTGAAAGGGGAAAAATCACTTCATGGCATTCAAGTCAAAAAATACTAGTAGAAAAAACCAATATCTTCCAATTGTGCAAATTGTGATAAAAATAATAAATCTAATAGACTAGCTTACAAAGAATATTTATAAGCTAGTAAACTATAAAATGTGAAAAAATGTTCTTTGACTTTATTGTATGATGCAATGTATATTTATAGAATGTGTTAATAAATGTTTTTTTTCCTTTTCAGTAGATGAGAAAGACATACCTTTTCTTCAATGGAGGGCTCTTCTATAGTGCCAAACCTCGTGAACTTAAAGGGATGAAAAGTTTGCAAGTTCAATTGAACTGCTCATACAAAACTCAAGAGTGTACAAAAGACCCAAGACGTACTAAATGGTGGTATACGAAAGTATGGAAAAATTCTGGCAGAAGTCATTTCTAATATCCTACTAAGGTGACAAAGTTGCAGCCAAACACTTAGTAGAAAACAACAATTCCATAGGAAAGTATCGTTGGTGTCCACCAGAAATGACATAACAGGCTTTGAACATCTTGAAACACTCATTAATTATATTTCCTTTCAAGTGATGCTCTTCCTTAATCTAAAAAGAACAAACTTGAAAGGGAGCTTTGTTTTAGGCAAGAGGGGAAACCCTTCAAAATAAAAAAAACCTATCAATGTGAATATTGATGTTAGTCAAAGGAATAGTGAGTGGGGTCTGAAAGTAATCCCCAGAAATATAGATACTATTTGAAGTACCCCAATCTCAAGGTGAGGCATGGATTTTCTACATATGGACTAATTAATTTTTTTGGTTACTTCCACTGTTCCACCAGTTTCATCTCAATGATTGTTTCCTGTTTATTCCTTTGGAAAGAGTTATGCTTCTTGATTGTGATTTTGAAGTATCTTGTTTCTCTATCGTTAGTGTTTTCTGCTCTCTTTGATAATAGGGAGGTTGGTTTGGACTTCCGTTTCCTTATATTAGGAAACCGGTGTGGGATTAAATATTGAGTGGGGTTTAGTGATGGCTAGCATATCAGAGGATAATGGGGAAGAAACTCCCCTACAGGTTTGTATACCTTGACTTGTTTAATTTTCATTCTATTCTTTTCCATGAGTGGTATTATCACAAATTTCACACTCACAGAGAGTCCATGTTTATAATAGGTCTGCCTCAATGGTGTTGCAACTTTTATTGGTAAGTTTGGACTTACAGTGGCAGTTGTAGTTTTTGTCATCCTATTGATTAGCTAAGTGATACTTTACTACCTTTGGCTATTTTCTCTAAATTATTTGTGTTTTTCATTGCCACTTTGTATTGACTATAGTTTTTGTTATGTTTTATCATATTTTTTACAGGAAATACACAAGACTCCAATGGGAAACCCATGTTTCAAGCAGGAAAGATCGAGGTTGGAGACACAGTTAATGGAATTGTTAACATCTTCTCGATTATGGTAGGTCAACATGTCCTACTTTCAGTATCTGGTCAGTATTCTGCTTGAATGGATAGTTTGTATAAAATAAGCTGTCTTTGTTTACAAAAATGCTGAGTAGTGTCATGTCTGTCCAAGGATTATACGAAAATGTACAGAAGAGAAATACTAATGGAAGTATTTGTTTGTAGGTTTCCATTGTCGTTGTTGTAGTTCCAGAAGGAATTCCATTGGTAGTCACCTTGACTTATGATTAATTGCACAAGTTTTCTAGATTTAGCTTATTCAGATTAATATCTAGTGACTGTGTATGATTTATTTGAGAGTGGTGTTTCACTTCTTAACATGTTTTCTTGTCATTTTATTGACAATTTAGCTTATTCAATGAAGAAGATGATGGAAGACAAGGTTTTGGTTAGTATCTAATTCACAATAATTTATTACTATGGATGGATGAGTGATTGGTCTTTCAACATCTAAGAATTCACCCCATTCCAGGTACTAAGGTTGTCAGCATGTGAGACTATGGGTTCTACTACAAAAAATTGTAGTGACAAAACAGGGACACTGAACTTGAATGAGGTTGGCCTTTCTCATTGGTTTATATATATGGGCATGATTCCTTCTTATAAGTGTGTTGGGATATGATAAAACATGGAATCACCCAATTGTTATATGATTCAATGTTCTTTTTGTTAATTGCATGTGAAGCTTAACCCTGTTACATAACACATCATATTTGGCTTGCAGATGACAGTTGTTAGGGAATGGGTTGCTGGAAGGCTCAGGGACCCACCATATAGTTCATAAAGTTTCCCTTCTATTGTACATTCCCTTCTTATTGAGGGTATTTCCCAGAATACCATGGGGAGTGCCTTTAAACCTGAGGTAAAACATTAGAATATTTCCAAGTACATGATTATGAATAGAAACTTGGAAATAAATGTCCAATCGCCCAATTCAATTGTTTTGTATAGAGAAAGGAAAAGCAATTGGAGGCCAACATATTCCAAAACTCAACATTGATTGTTTTTTATTGCATTGTGAACAACAACTAACTCTTTTAGAAATGTTTATCAAATCCATAGGAGATTTCCATTGAGGTCCTTTTTTTGCTTAAACTTTAAATTATTTGGTAGTTGGAAGCTTCTAGAAACAACCCAAAGGATTTCACCTCCAAGCATTGTCTTCCTTAATGCTAAGATCCCATGCCCAAGGGGTATCTATCATAGTTATTAAAGCTGGCTAGTGCTAGTTCAGACCAGTTTGGGTAAATTCTGGTCTGAATTTACCTTTGAACAAATTTAGAACTAGTGCTTGACCTTGTTATCATCTTGGTGATCTAGTTGATGGTTCAATACATTACATGAGGGACTCTTCAAAAGTTCATCAATCTTGGTTTGGAGCTAGTAAGGAGGTGGGATTGTCTTCATATCTCAAACTTTTGTGAAGATTGAAGAGGGTTTCTACTTGAGGAAGCACTTGAATCCATAGGCCCACATATTTAAGGCACCTGGTCTCTTCTCCATTATTTTTCCATTACTCATTTCTATTTCCTCACTTCTTTTTCTGCTTCTAAATTTACTATTGTAACAAGCCTCAAAGATCTTGATCTACTTATTCTTGGGAGAGAGCTTCATAATCCTTTCCTTGTTGTACTTAACTACAAGATCTAATCATAAGGAAAATATAAACACACTATAACACCTAAGAAGATAAAACACTAAACCCTAAAGTAAAATTTCTAAGGTTGTGCATTTTGTCTCTTTGGTCTAGTTATATGGTGAACATCTTTTTAGCTTATCAATGCATTTTTATGGTTCATTATGTTAGAAATATCTTTCTGCCCTATTTATTACAACATTGAATTTTTTATTGGTAGTAAGCTCTCAAGTGTTATTTCATTGTGCTTACATACTAGCATTGTGTGTTGACTAGTTGGGTAAGTTGTGGATCAATTTGGATTATTTTATTGCAAGTTCACTAGATTATTTAGTGCATGTTTACTATTTATAGCTATCATTTTAATTCACAAAAATCTTAAGGACCACTCTTTGAAGAGAATATTCTAAGCCTTAGCCTTTAGCAAAGGCCTCCTTTGTTCAAGGCCAAAACTTGCTTCTCTTTAAAAGAGAAAGGGGTTTTTAATTAAGAAACTCCTCAAGGAGTTGTCACTTACATTTCAAGGAGGTGTTAGATTAGATTTTCCGATTTTGCACATGGTTATTGTTGTTAGCTATTGAACATTATAAATAATTTGCTTCATTGTTTTTCTACTTTACAGTTCATTGCTTTTCTATTGAGATGTTTTTATTGGATTTTGCAGGAGTGAACTTAACTAAGTGGGCCATTGAGTATGAAGAGCTTGTTGTTGAGGCTTTTCCATTGAGTATGAAGAGCCTGCTGCTAAGGCTTTCAAGCTACTAAGTATGGGTTAATTGAAGTTGCTGCAGGATCTTAGTATGGCTTAGCAGCCGAGTACAAGTGGGATGGTTTAGCCATTGTAATATTTTGAAAATTCATTGATGTACTAGATGATTTTCATGTAAAGTTATATAGAGATAGTTTTTGAGAAAACTCATATTTATTGTAATACTTGACATTTCATATAATATAATTTATGTGCTTTCAAACTTATATGGTTGTACTTTATATTATTTATAAGTGTTGTAATTAACTAAGTAATGTGACATTGCATAATTCACATGTATATTAGATGATGATAAATAATGTATGATTCTTTTTTTAATTTAAAAAATTATATTGATTAATAATGGAGACCATTAAAACTACTATAATATAATAACCACACATAAAATGACTAAAAATGACTAAATTAGTGACCAATAAATGAGATTAATGAACAAAATTCACATATAAAATGACCAAAAATTGAGAGATACGTGACCAAACAATGAGATATAAATGACCAAAAAAAAACCAAAATTCGCATATCAATGACCCAAAAATAGTTTTGGTGGCTAACTTACGGTCTTTTATTGCGCGACCAAATTTGGTCATATTCTAGTTTGTCATGTGGTCATTAATTTGGTCATAAATGTTGTGATATATTTGGTCATTGATTCAAATATATGACCAAATTAATGACCAAATATATGACCAAATTAATCACCAACTGACAAGCTATAAATAACCAAAATAAAAATGACCAATTTTTGGTCGCGTAATAAGACACTGTAAATTAGCCACCAACGATTGCCAAACCAAAAGTGGTCATTGATATGTAGATTTTGGTCATTTTTTTGGTCACTAATCTTTCATTTTCCACTAGTGGTAAGTTCCTTGTAAATTTTGTAAACTTGTCAATTAAATTAGATTGAATTGTAGATTTTAATTGTAATTGAAAATTGCAAAACGTGATTATAGTTTAGTTCGATTGTGATTTTTGTAAACTTGTAAATTATTTTGCAAATGAAATTAATTTTTATTTTTCTCTAAATGAAATCTAATTTTGAATTGTAATTGTAAATTGTAGTTGTAATTTAAAATTGTAAATTGTGAGTGTAAATTGCAACCAATAGATTACATTGTATAGTTGTTAATTTTGTAATATTTTAATTGTGAGTTATGTTAAATTGTAAGTTTCGTTTGATTGACAATTTTGCAAACTTGTAAATTTTTTTACAAATGAAATAAAATTTAAAATTATAGTTGTAATTTTTTTTGTAAATGAAATCAAATTTTACATTGTAATTGTAAATTGTAGTTGTAATTTAAAATTGCAAATTATGATTGTAATTTTCACCTAGTAGATCTTACATTGTAAAGTTGTAAATTTTGTAACATTTTAATTGTAAGTTATGTTAAAAATCAGTTGTTCTATGCCCCTAGCCTTCCTTATGCACATCATGAAGAAAACAACCCAGGTATGAGAACTGCAGAAGTTAAAACCGTGAACTCTAGAAGTCAGTTACATACCACATATTTAAATTACATGTACAACGTGAGAAAAAATTAAATATATATGAAACACATATCTATGAACTCAACTCGCTCGAGTTGAGTGTTAGGTTTGGGAGACAGTCACCTATCTGCTTAGACGAGCCTTCACCGGGACCTGACTGATGAGCTGCAACCCAATCATCTGTAAACATCATGGTGGCTTCAACACCCTCATCTGCAGCTGCCTGTGTCTGTGTCTGTTTCCATGACATGAAAATAGTTATATTAATGAATTACAATTTGAACGTGAGAATTACAATTTGAACATGTAAATTATAATCTAAACATAAATGTGCAAACAATTTGAACATAAATAACTAGTACCTCATTAACTAGCATGTCGTGATTAGGATTCAGGCGGGACAGTGTAGAATCTTGTGCAATGCCCTTGCATCTATCCTGTACAATATGAACAAGATAAATGATGAAAGTTAGAAAAAACCAAAGTATTACATATTCAACAATTGACTCATTTAGAAATTCAAATTTAGGATGACAGTATACACATACCTCATTGACATGGGTGGACAGAACTGCAGCGGAACCTTGAACAGATGCATCACTACCAAAAAGGACCTCCATGAAGGTCTGTCACAAAGCAAAGTATTAGTTAAAAAAATGATTCATTTGAAGATACATTACAATCTAGACAATTAAATGACGACAATAAATATATACCTGCCCCGTCGATCGATGCCTTCTCTCTCATGCGGATGAAAATATGCATAACGGGATGTGATAACATACTGCAACACTCTGTCGTGATCAAGAAGGTGCATAATATCATCATTCAGCCACTGTAACTCAGGATCTATAGGTACAGTGGATGCTTTGCTTCTCTCTTCCTGCACAACCATCATGGTACCATGCATTATCATGTGTGTCGACTCTGCTAGTGCACTCTTCTCCTCAATCGATAGTTGAGATGACTCGACTACATCATCTATCCTAAGCAAGGTCCTATTATGGTGAACTACCAAAGGCTCTTCCTTCGGCTGAGCCCCAGGGTCTCTCCTATCCCTAAGACGCACATGACTGCGTCCCCCAATAGCACCATAGAAGCTCGAGGTTGTGATGGTGTAATATGGGTGCATACCCAGGACAAACTATGCATATATATGTTTTGCAAAGTATAGTGGGACCTGGTCATGGTGGGGAAACATGCCCCACACTCCAATAAATCTGTCATATACAAAAGGCACTGCAACCTCTAACTTAAAATCCTTGAGTCTAAGCGGTTGACCAGCAGGGTGGTCATGAGGGATATCAAATAATGTTCCCTTCATATCGTGGCCAGCTATTGCATATCTCACTGTAGCCCATTTATCAAGACCCATCATTGCGACCCTTCTTCTCTAACATGCACTGGCCCAAAGAGAAATTAATGGTCAGATGGACTTGTAGATATTCAGTAGATTGTCTACTGCCTCTAACATAATTCACATCCAACGTGATGCGGTAGAGTGGTATGAAATGGAGCAGACGTTAGACTTCAAACAATCATGCTGACTGGTAATGTCTTGTAGCATGATGCGTGTGATCTCATCCTTCCATGGTGCTTCCTTGGGAGGGTTAGGGCCCTGTTGTGCAGTCGCGATACCTGGAAATTAGATGAAAATATAAATGTCAGTCAAAATGCATAAATCAACTATAGGTGAATTTGAAATCAATATAAATTAAAGGTGCTGATAACTGAAAGAAAAATATATATGCATTTAATGTACCTGTCTCATGGGGAAACTCCCCACCAAAGCCAGTAGTATCCTCCTTGTTGCTCGCATACACAGAGCGAATTCCAGAGTGGATGTCGCTTGGCTCCCCAACAGGAGCATGTGTTTCCATAGGACTCCTGAGAGAACCTATGAAAATAGACACATACAACTTGATGATTAAATATACACATGTGAAACAATTTAATTTAATGTAACTAACAACAAATAGTACATCATGTGCAATTGTATACTTGCGAGTCCTTTGTCGACCTTCGGGGAGAGGAATGGCCGCAGATCCGCTAGTGCTCTGCCTTCGACAAACCGAAGAACCCTGTTGTGTAGATGCATCTGCATGAAATAAATATTTATATTAATATTTATCAATAATAATATTTATATGATAAAAAATGATATAAATTCATCTACATTTTAGATATAAAATGAGTTTGTGTAAAAATGCCTCTTACTAAGTCTAATATGCCTAAACTTTGTAATTGTTTCTACGACATAGCTACCTCCTTGTTTTGCTCATATATTGAATTATTGTTTTCTTAGATCTTGCTATAGGTCAAATTTAAAATCTTTCTTTTCTAATGATGAAGTCTTTCATGTTTGACAACCAACTCTAAATAGGTTATATTATGCTCAATGTGAAGTAAAAAAATGAAGTTTTTTAGGATTTTCCTTAACAAAAATAATATATTTAAATATATGTAACATAATAAGTTATAAAATATTACTCAATTCTTCAATTAATTAATGTTTTGTAATGACGATCGAATTATATCAAACTCCTTTAACTATGTGAAAATGAGGGAAAGGAGTTTAAGTTGAATGCTGATTAATGTTAAAACGCTCCAAAACTTTGCAACCATTCATGGACTGGTCTTTGAATATGTCTACAATGTTGGGTGCTGACCAAAAAGGGAATCCTACTAGATCGACGGTTAAAGTGGTTAGGTACCCATGTACTCCGATCGATGTTTATTCCTTTATATGAACATTGATAGTTTGATGATGTTTACTCTCTCTTTTATTCCTGTTTGGTCATAACAAAAGTTGTCCTTCTTTCATTTTAGGTGGTATTCATGGTGTTGGAGATGAAGGAGCCCCAATTAGGGATTAATTCCCTTATTTCCCCATGACCATATTTACATGATAAGGCCCACTTCCACTACTCGAGGTGCTTGTATCCCACTCGATATTAAAGAAACATGCACTTAGACTCAAGTGTCGTTCCCCCTAGATATTTTCATCTATCCTTAAATCTTATCGTAGGTGAGGTATACCATAACATAGTTATATAAAATGTATATATATTGAGCATATCAAAATTCTTTATATATCAAAAGTTTCCTGCAGAAATTTCCACACCAGTTTGGAACCAAATATGCTGGTACTCTCTTGTTGTATCCTAGTATCCCATTATTTGCACGATGTTTGAGGGCATCAAATTTCCCTGTAGACATACCTTATTCTGAGTAATGCCCCACTCGAGTGTTTTAGCTAAGCTGTGGGTACTCTTCCCATATATTAGCTATGTTAATTGGCACTCTTCAAGGATCTCGACAACAAGATCCAAAGGAACTTGCTTCCATTCTTTAATGATGGTCAAGGTCCCACGATATTACACTTCTATTTACTGTGATAATGTTGATTTAATAGAGATAGGGTATATATAGATTACATTAATTAATTCTTATTTATGTTTTTGGTTGATAGGGTATATTAATATATATTAATGATTATTTTTATGTGTTTTTTGTTATTTTTGTAGTCTAAAATATGAGAAAGAGATTCCCTTTGTTTGTGTTGAGAAATACTGAATACAAAATTTATTATTTTTCTATTCAGTTAATCAAAATGCTATGAACATAGTATTTACAAATTATAGAAATGAATAATAATTAATGGTATTAATTCTTCGAGTAGATATTTTCAAAACTAGATTCATAGGCCAAGTATAGATATGTGCTACAAGAAGGTATTCTTTACAAATTGTACAAATGAAAAATAAATTTTAGTATTAACTCTTTAATTATATATTTCTAGAATAACTTTGGAGGTAATCAACTTATTTAAATAATCAAAGGTTGTAGATACTTTCATATTAATACCTTATAGATTTTGATTAAAGTACATAGTTCATGTACTCAATAGGATGTAAATTAAAAATAAAACGTCAAGTGTCAAATGAGATCACTATGGATCTATTTGACAATAAAAAAGCTAAAACAACCAAGGCATATCAATAAAACCATAACTTTGCACTTGCACTTCATGTCAATCATTGCGAACATAAAGACTAAACGATTTGATTTGATTTTTTATATTTAAAGAAATGTGAAAATAATACAATCATTTACCTCTCCATGATTTAATTTATATGAGTGTAGGAAGTTCACATTGGAACAGAGAGACAGAGATGGAATAATAAGCACTGTGCCCAAAGTTTTATCCAAAACATTATGGAATTTGTAATTAAAATGCACTAGATCTATTTGCTTCCTCATTTGCTTATCTTTTATGGGTATCCAATGTTAAAAGGAAGTGATGTTCATCAACCAGTTTGGTTGGACCACAACTTTTACAAATTGATTCATTGCAAGACTCCTTCCTTTTGAGGTTCATTTTGTATGTCAAGAGCAATTGTTTTCAAATTGACACTTCATTTAGTTGATTACCTTAGTTATGTTTGGAAATTAGTTTTAAATAGATAAATTTATATTTACAACATTTTTTCTCCATGGGTGTAGATCACTTGGATATGGATTGCATTGTTAAGGCACTCCTTGCAATGTCATAGTTTAGGCATTTACTAACCCTATGTTATGCATTTGCGGCAGCGTGGATGGTTGGAATGGAACACATGTTCAGTATGTGATATTTTTTGGGTTGCTTTAATTACTAAGTGGATTTGTCTAGTGTAAAGAAAAGTCCCTTTTTAAAAAAAATAATAAGAGAATGTGGATGGATACATCTCCATTTCACACTGAATTGTGATCTAAAAATTATGGTAAAATCTAGTGCACTACAACTCAGAGCCCTGGGTTGATGTAAGAATTTTTTTTTTCAATGAGGGAATTAAGCATTATCCCAAGTAGGGAAACACAAATTAGGGAAAGGTATTTCAAATTTTTCATTTTATTATGGTGATCCAAGAAGTGTTGAGTTTGACCAACTATTTAATGAATCTTATCTTAATGATATATAGAAACAAATAGTATAAAGTAATATACAAAAAGTGAAAATGCTTTCTAGAAATAAAATAAATAATAATTTGTGAAATTGAAATCTTACATTTTATACAAAGCACCATATGTTTCATCATATTTAGCGAACACGCCACGAAGAGATTGAGGTTTTTCTTTATCTACCATAAGCATGATCAAGGATTTGAAACCTATCAAAAATGCATAAAAAAATTATTCCTATAAAAAATGTACAAATATCTTAATGGCACCAATATTCATATCGTTCTTCAAAGACACCCTAGTAGGGGATTGCAAAGCTATAGAGAATATTTTGAACTTTAGTTTTCATTGGTGGTGCTTGAGCTCAAGAATCCACATTAGGGTTTAACACCTTTATTTTTGGGAGACCGTAATTTTTCCTTAAGGTCAATTCCCATTTCTCAAAACCTACAACTTTTGTATGTCACTCCGATGAAGAAAAATGGTCATGGGATAGAGAACCTTTCTCAGTCAATTCCCAACATCTAATCATTTTGGATCCAAAGGCCTATTCCAACTTGGCTAGTTGACCGTTAAGTATTTTCAAAATACTCACATGTTTTGTCGATGTTCCATCGTTTGGATCACTGTGAAATTGTTGTCACAACTATGTGGTGGACATTAATAATGAACTCACATGTTTTCATGAACAATAAGAAAAAGTCAAGAATCCTAACCTTATTTTTTAGATTTAAATGAACAAGTGAAAGGGGTGTTTTATGATTTTAGTTTATTGTATTCCTCTACAATATCGATTTTTATTTATTTTATTAGTTTTGGACACTTTATAATCATAAAAGTGATTTGATTCCATTATTGATATTATAATGGTTGGAGAATGGAAAAGGTTGGACAATTATACAAAGCATTTGTTCGTATTCAAAAAGTAGTTCAAATTGTTGTCTTCATTTAAAAACTACACCTCGAGTAACATGTGTTGTGCTTGGATAATGAGTTTTTTAACTNATATATATATATATATATATTTTAATTATAATATTTATATATTTTTTAAATATTTAAATTTAAATTAAATTATAATATATCAAAACATTTAAATTAAAATATATGGGTTGTTTAGATAAATGCCTCTGCCAGTTTAAGGTTCATGATTGTCTCCCGTCTAGGGTTTGGATTTTTCCCAATCTTCCGTGTATTCTCAGAGGATTGAAAAAAATTGGGCAGCATTTATGCTTACCTGGCACACATTTCAAAATTAAACTGACATCATAATCGTTGCGAGTTGATAGAAATATTTATAAAAACTATAAATTTAATATTTAAATTTAACAAATTTAAATTTAAATTTTATAAAAAATTAATGATTTGTCTCGAGTCTAGGGTTGATTAATTGTCTCTATGGTTCATATAGGTTCCGTTTACTTGGTGTCTTATGGACTTTTTTCAATCCTCTGTGTATTCTCGGAGGATTGAAAAAAATTGGGCATCATTTTTGCTTGCCCGACACACATTTCAAAGTTAAACCTGCACCATAAATGATACCGGTTGACAAACTATACATAATTTAACAAAAAAAATAATTTTTAAATAAATAACGAAATTAAATTACAATTTTATAAAAATACAGTAGCATTTCTGCTTGCCGACACACATTTCAAACATATTTAACAATAGAAACTAACCTAAAAACATGTATACCAATTGTTTTTTTTAATTTTAACATAACATTTTAAAACTTTTAAAAAATGTAAAATTCAATTTAAATTGCAAAAAACTAGTTTAGGATGTTACCTCTTTGCTCTGACATCATGGTGAAAGGTAGGTTGTGGTTGGGTTGTTTGTGGCTTGCGTTGTAGCTCAGTTGAGGTCCGTGGGTTGCGCTGCAGCTCGGTCAAGGTACATGTGTGGAGAAAATGGAAAAAATAGGTCGCGGGTCCCCGTGACCTTTTTTATAAAAAAAAATTCACAGGGACCTAGGTCTCCAGCTTAATAGAGGTTTTCTTAAACCCTTGATCAAGATTTTTCTAAACCCTCGATCGAGGTATTAGCAGAAGCTCGATCAAGGGTTTAAGAAAACCTCGATCACACATTTGTTAAATCCTCGATCGAGGGTTTAAAAATTGCTTGATCGAGGTAAGTTTTTGTGTTTTTGCTGAAATTTCCTTGCCAAAAATTGTAACCCAGCTCCATGGATGCACCCTTGTTTGACGTATGTTTTCTTGCCGAGAGGCCAACCCTGAGATGGGAAGGAATCCACTAGGATGAATAAGCACTTCACCTAGTTTTTCATAAACTAATACTAGTCCTTAACCATATATCTGACATGTTTTTCTTTCAAGGTAGTTATGTTTTAATATGGTTTGTCTCAAAGGTGTCGAGGATTTTCCCTACTAACTGTCGATTATATAAAGGAAGGGACCAATGGCTTCACCCTCACTTGAGTACTTCAAGTATGTAAATTGCTAGGAATGGGTATTAAGTACATTATCCATAAGATTATAGGGTTGCACACTCATTGACTCATTCTACGTGTGTGTGTGTATATACAAGATTCTAGGGTTAGACTCTCATTGACTCATTATATATACATATATAAAGTGCATCTTAATAAAACAAAACTTAAAGGTCTAAGACTGCACCCTTCCTTAGGAGATTCCATGCATAATATAAGACATAGAAGTATCTAGGAAAACAACCCTAAGGTGTGAAGCCTAGAATCTCATGCTAATTACCATTTCACACACACATATATATGAAATGCATCGTAATAAAACACAACTCAAAGGTCTAAGACTGCACCCTTCCTCAAGAGATTCTAGGCATAATATAAGACACCCAAATATAACCACTTATACTATGAAACGAGAACTATATACTATGAACGAGAACTCTATCCATAAAAATGATGGT
>LPNX010849815.1:602420-645926 GCA_001517045.1 Pseudotsuga menziesii | reverse complement strand
CGTTGATGCCAGGTGCATCAACATTGATGCCGTTGATGCCGGGCATCAACGTTGATCCCAAGGCGCATCAACGTTGATGACGGGCATCAACGTTGATGCCGGGCGCATCAACGGTTATGCCGGGCATCAACGTTGATGCCGGGCGCATCAAGGTTGATGCCGTGCATCAACGTTGATGCCCCAACGTTGATGCCGGGAAACAACGTTGATGTCGGGCATCAACGTTGATGCCGGGCATCAACGTTGATGCGCGTTGCGTACACGTTGATGCCCGGCATCGAGGGCCGCCGTTGTTGCGCCTTGCATCAACGTTGATGCGCCTTGTGTCCCGTTGATGCCCGTCATCAACGTTGATGCCCGACATCAACATTGATGCGCCCACCATCAACGTTGATGCGCCGGGCATCAACGTAGATGCCGAGCGCATCAACGTTGATGCCGGGCATCAACGTTGATGCCGGGCATCAACGTTGATGCCGGGCACATCAACGTTGATGCTCGGCATCGACGGCATCAACGTTGATGCGCCCGGCATCAACGTTGATGCCCGGCGCATCAACGTTGATGGTGGGCGCATCAACGTTGATGCGCTCGGCATCAACGTTGATGCCCGACATCAACATTGATGCGCCCACCATCAACGTTGATGCGCCGGGCATCAACGTTGATGCCCCAACGTTGATGCCGGGCAACAATGTTGATGCCAAGGCGCATCAACGTTGATGTCGGGCATCAACGTTGATGTGCCTTGGGATCAACGTTGATGTGCCTTGGGATCAATGTTGATGCCGGGCATCAACGTTGATGCGCCTTGCGTCCACGTTGATGCCCGGCATCGAGGGCCGCCGTTGATGCGCCTTGTGTCAACGTTGATGCGCCTGGCATCAACGTTGATGCCCCCGGCATCAACGGCATCAACGTTGATGCGCCTTGGGATCAACGTTGATGCCCGGCATCAACGTTGATGCGCCTTGCGTCCACGTTGATTCCCGTCATCAAGGGCCTCCACTGGGCGCATCAACGTTGATGCCGGGCATCAACGTTGATGCCGAGCGCATCAACGTTCATGCCGTTGATGCCGGGCATCAACGTTGATCCCAAGGCGCATCAACGTTGATGCCGTTGATGCCGGGCATCAACGTTGATGCGCCCGGCATCAACGTTGATGCCGGGCATCAACGTTGATCCCAAGGCGCATCAACGGCATCAATGTTGATGCGCTCGACATCAACGGCATCAACGTTGATGCCCTCAGCATCAACGTTGATGCGCCCGCCATCAATGTTGATGCCCGGCATCAACGTTGATGCCGAGCGCATCAAGGTTGATGCCCAGCATCAACGTTGATGTCGGGCGCATCAACGTTGATGCACGGCGCATCAACGTTGATGCCGGGCGCATCAACATTGATGCCGGGCATCAACGTTGATTCCCCAACGTTGATCCCAAGGCGCATCAACGTTGATTTCGGGCATCAACGTTGAGGTCGGGCGCATCAACGTTGATACCGTTGATGCCGGGCATCAACGTTGATCCCAAGGCGCATCAACGTTGATGCCGGGCGCATCAACGTTGATGCACCCGGCATCAACGTTGATGCTCGTCATCAACGTTGATGTCGGGCATCAACGTTGATGCCTTGATGTCGGGCATCAACGTTGATGCGCCTTGCGTCCACGTTGATGCCGGCATCGAGGGCCGCCGTGAGGGCTGCCCTTTGGCGCCCAAGCGGCGGAGACAAGACAAGAAATCGTTCAGTCCTGCATCAATCCATAATTTTGAAGTGACGATCACTAAAGATTTGGCCATCCATTTTTTCATTATAACATTTGTTTTTTATTGTTAAAATAACATTAAGTGTAATAGGAGCACTTTGGGGATCTTGCAGACATAGAAGACCCAATGGAAGAGGACATTGATGTCCCTGAGGAAATTCAAGCTCCAGAAAATTCCAATGTCGATGAAGAATTTGGCATGCATGATATTGTTGAATAGTTTCATGTTTTGAAGAAAATGTTAATTTTGACAATTTTTGACAATTTTTTGATCAGATATATTAGTAATGTTTTGACTTTCAGACTTTATTTCAGAAATAAAATTTATAAATATAATGTTTTTAATATGTTTTTTACAAATAATTTGTATATTTTTTCTCGACTTTATGTGAGTCGTCACTTTTTGATAACTAATATGAAATATGATCATTTTTAGAGAAAAATTCTCTGAAAATTCATTGAAAATGGTTTTAAATGTCTTTATTTTCTGGAATTATTTACAATTTTGTCAATAAAAATGCCTTATTTTGTACATAAAAATGTCTTATTTTATAGAAAAAATCGTAAAATGTATATGTTTTTCATTATAAATTGCTTAAAAATGTATGTTATTTTGTTAAATTTCAAAAAACACACTTGAAAATAGAAATTAAAAATATTTTACAACAAAGATAATTCAAAGGCCCCAAAAAATGTCTGAAAATGAAAATGTGTGATACTGGCATCAACCATTTTTGAAACGGGGGTAAAAATAGCTACTAAAATTAGGAGAGAGAAAAACGAGAACTGTGTCGAGTTCTCGTTTCATAGTATAAGTGGTTATATAAGGAAACCGCCTCCAAGGTATGGAGCTCAGAATCTCGCGTTAATTAGCATTTCACAAAAATGTAATACATTTGTATTCATGAACAATATGACCATGCTTTTTTCTTAAGAAGAATAAAAAAAGGATAATTAACCTCCAATAGAGGCATGCTCTATTTTCAAAGAAGGAAAAAAAAAATTAAAAGAAGGCGGTTACAATTAGGATAGGACACGCTGACCTCAAGTTCCAAACCATTCCCTATATTTCCTACACACTTAACATAGAGGCATACCCTATCTTCTATCACCAACATAATATAAGAACACATTAAAATAAAGAGCATGAGGGTTGCGTGCCTCTTTCTCCATATATCAATTTATCAAGCACATGTAACAATTTATCAAAGCATAGAGGTTATGACATCTTTTCTATGCAGTTAAAACCATAGTTACATATATCGTGTTGGTGAATATATCGTCGGCGGTTCGGAATGAAACTTATCAGCAACAATGATGAAAATATCAGAAAATATCAGCAAATGTCGTAAAGAATAAAAAAAATACAAAAATAAACATTTTTTTCCATTTTTTTAACATCTAAAGCAACAACAACATCAAATAAACACATTTCCACATAAATATTAAAATACAACTAATATATAAGATGCAAAATATCTCAAATGGTGGGTCATGATCAAATATCGACTGTAAACTGAAAATACTAAAACGTGTTCTTGATAGAATGATAGAAAATCACATCAAATGATCAAAATAAATGTCTCTCAAGAGATGAATCAACATGACTCATGAGGAATGTAGATAGTGTATAGAGTCTATAGTGCAATGATAAATAATAGGAATCAAGCCATCGACTCCCTGAGGATGACCCTCTAATCAATCTACCCATTTTACGGGTAAAGGGCACCACTCTTCCTCTAGAAGCGATAGGTAGTCGTGGAGGTGGTCCAGATGAGATTGGGGTGGAACTAGAAGATCTAACTTCTCGAGTAGATAATGTGGATGAGGGGGAGGCGAATGTGAGATGTCTCCTCCCAGTCCCAATTGTATGACTCTGTGGAGGTGGTGGCACTAGAATTGGTCGGTGTTGCACGTGAATATCAACCTCCTCCTCAATGTCCTCATAGTCATCCTCTGGAAGTGGAACATCAACATCCTCCTTTGCCCCCTCCTCCTTCAATAGATCTGCATCATCATCCTCCTATTCCTCCAACCATTCAGGTGCCTCGCGCATCACAGGATCCTCTGTCTCCACCCTCCATTTCCTGGTAGTGTCAATGTCATCCAATGAAATAACATTTGAATTGGGTACTTTCTCAACTCGTTTCTCCTGCAACCTTAGATTGTAGTAGACATAAACCATGCCATTAAGGCGCTGAGAAAGTAACCTGCATTAGTATGAGATCCATAGTTATGGGGTGATGAATGATGATAAATTCAAATTCAAAATTGTAATAAAGTTACATTTTAAATTAATAAAATTATAAAGAATCAAAGATTATAAAGTTAAATTTTCATTGTTTAAACTTTAACATTTCTAAATTCTAACCTTCTCTGCTTCTTGGAGTGTATCTTCTCGAATACACTCCAATTGTGCTCACACCTTAATGAGCTGCAAGTTTGACTTAACACTCTAATGGAAAGTTTTTGCAACTCTGGGACTTTGCAACCATAGTTAGTCCACCACACATCTACAAAGAAAACAATGAAGGAAAGACAAATTACAAATTACAATGTATTAAATTTCTACCGAGTAAAAAAAATAGAAATGAAAGAGTAAATAATTAAGAATCTAAGAGATCAAAATTTGAAAGTTTTAAGAAAATTGTACTTGGCATCCTTGTGATTATATCCTAGACAGCCATGTCATAGCCAAAAGTTCCACCTGACATCCTATTGATCTCCATTTGTCTAGAAATATTTGTGTGCTCAGTGGGAGTTAACACCATCCTCTAAACACAATAGAGAAAGCCATCCATGACCTCAACATCAAACTGAAATCCACATGCATAAGAGAAAGCAGGGTTGATGGAGAGCCCTGCTACATTAATGGGATGATGGAGAGTATTATTCCATCGTTCATCAATCACGCTCCATATTTTAGCTCGTATTGTGAGTCCCACCTCCCCCTTGTCCTCATAATAGTTATGGATAGCTTCCTTGGCCCTATCCATGGCCTCATACAAGTATACCATTGCGGGATTTTCACCATCAACCAAATGAAGAACCTTCACCAAAGGTTCACTGATGGCACATACCTCCTCCAATCCTTCCCAAAAATTCAAATCAAGTTGAACCATTTGAGCAATAAGTTTCCCTTCTTGTTTGATTCTATAATAGACACAAGAATCCCACTCATCAGAAAGAAACATCTGCTGAAACTCCATCATAAACTTATGCATAGACTGAAGAGAAATGAAGGAAGTGGAAAATCGTGTGATTTCATGCTGCATCAACTCCTTGTTCCCCGTGAAGCGTCTCATGAGTGAAATAACATATGTATGACTTCATATATATTTTGTCACACTCTGAGTTGAATCAATGACTTCCTTGATCCAAGGAAGTTTTCCCATGTCCTCTAGCATCAAATCAATGCAATGGGCGACACCAGGAGTCCAATACAAGCTTGCATACCTCTCCATAAGAATCCTCCCAACAACAACATGATTGGAAGCATTGTTCGTAATGACTTGGACAACATATTGTGGACCTATCTCTTGGATAAACTTATCCAACAAATCACATAATAAGTGTGCATCTTTAACATAGGGAGATGCATCAACATATTTGATAAAAATTGTCCCCCTGGGACAATTAACCAAGAAATTGATAATGGATCTGCCCTTCCCATCAATCCATCCATCTGACATAACACTGGAACCTATGGTCTCCCATGATTGTTCGAGCTCATCTAATATCCGGTTGCAATCAACCTTCTCCTCATCAAGGACTCTCCCTCTCAAATAATTATAGGAAGGTCCCCTATAATCTAGACCAACGGTACCAACAACTTGAAGCATGGCATGATAGTAAGGGTTGTTTTTGTCACAATTCTATATGCATCTTCCTTCTCCCTTTTTTTATTATTATGGTTCGAACATAAGGTTTCCTCGATGCCAAGTAAGGTGAGGTTAAAGAAGGCATAGTGGGATGTGGGGGTTGTGTAGATGAGGAGAAGGAATGCATGTCACTGGTAGCTCCCATGGTTCGTGATTGTGTTCTAGATGCAAGTTCATTTCTGAATTCCTCCTTCTCGTCCCTCTTCCTAGCCATGTCAAGAAGGGATTGGTTTTCAATACGCATCACTTCTAGGGTAACAGTAGGACAAACATCCACTTCATGCCCATCGACTTTGGAAAGGTGGTATTTCAAGTGGCTAATTCCACTACAAATATCCTTCCCACAGTTTGTAATTCAACCTTTGTCTATTGTTAGGGTCAATTGGTTGCCCATACTCCCACATTGGATCCAATGGATTTGGCATTGTGTCACTATTTAGTTGAAAGTTGAAACTTGAAGTGATAATGGAGATTAAACCTATGCCACAACAAAAAACAAAAATGGAATAAAATGTCTAATGGATGCTTGGATCTTTGAAATTTTGAAAACAATGAAATTATTAATTTAAAATTTTAAAATATTCAAAGGAATGGAGGGTGGCCAACCGACCTAGTTCCTATACCCTACACTAAATCTAGATTCTACATTAACCAAGAAATCTCAAGCCAAAAGAAAGAAAAAACAAATTAATACATACCTGAAACAAAGATGTAGTAGATGTCAAGATGAAACTCCACTCCACAAACAATCTGCTAATGGCAATGGAAAAATAGTTTTCCCTTCTTCTCTTGTTGAAAATTGCCTAAAACCCCATGGATTGCTTCCTCAACAAACCCAAATGCCAAATGAACCCAAAAAAGTGAGCCGCATCCATTTTATTTGTTAATTTGATGTTTTTCTTCAGCAAGCCGATACTTTCCATCGACTCGTGATATTTAGCCAATATATCACGACTCATTGAATGTGTCGCGCTATTTAAAATATTGAAAAATATCATGATTTTTTCTCAGCAATATATCATCGACCCCTTCAACTCACGTTATATCCTGATACGACTAATATATCGACAATATATGTAACTATTGTTAAAACACAATTAATTTAATACATAAAAATTAACCGAACGAAAGGTTTGAATATTGGATAGAGAAACCTCCATTCCCCTAGTCCATCGCAAGTGCTTAAATAAACGTTATACCAGTTTGATAAGATTTAGTTCTTATCAAGAGACCACCCCTTAAACAATAACTAATAAAAATTAATGCGACATCTCTATTTGAGAGACTGCCCTTCGCTTTCTCCGTCACAAAGGTAACAATAAATCAAGAAAATAAATATGTTATGCAATGTTAAGAGTGTAGGCTGGTTTCTCCAAACGTCACACCATAATTAATTTTATGGTGGTCTAATAAAAATTAGGCCATCCCTCAAAACTTAACAACTCAACTCCCTTTCCGAGGTGATTCATCCAAACAAATCAAGAGTAAGGAATTTAAGGCTCAACTCTCTTCAAGATGAGGTCACCCCGAATCTAGAAGCCCCACCCGTGCTCGACTCTCTCTTCCAAAGAAAGATTTTGTATTTTTAAGGTGAGCATTACATAAAACATTCGCATCTTTCCATTTAGGAATATTGACGATATTTTCTTTGGCACTCTAGCTGAAGGGAAGTTATTAATAATATATAATAATATCACTTATTAATACTTGGATTTTTGCTATAAAAAAGGTTCTAAGAATTAACTAATGGCTTATGACGGGAAGTTTCTTTTTATTAAATAAGAACCTATAAACTAAGGTCCTACAATAAACATTCATAGTTCACTGTTCCTCAAGTACCCACGACACCAAGATGACACCCATCATGAACTCACATGGCTTCTCGACCTTTCAACCTTTTTCCCTAGTGGATTCATGCCCTTTTCGTTTAGTCGTGTTAGTCACTCCAGACTCCTAAGTCTGCAAATTTAAAGTTACTATGTAAATTAATGGAGGACTACATAAATTATGTCTTGGATTACGGTGTTGGTTCAATGCAAGCGTTGCATATTGGATCGAAGTGGGTGAGAATGGAAGAAGAAGAGAATGATTTTCTGATGATGACTCTAACAAACCCAGTAGTTGGATGATAATTTGTTGTTAGTTTCTCCTCCTTCACTGTCTCAACTAGATGAAGTTTGTTTGTATCTTCTTTTACATGTGAAAGAGCAGGGGAAGGGTCATCCTCAAATGTTGAACCTCCTCTCGTTTCCCTTGGACTGAGCACTGAGTTGACCTCTCAAGTTTAGCAGCAGGAAGATAATATCAACAAATTGATAAAATCTTAGGTACATTTCAATAGTATAGTGTAATATCCATTAAAATGCATAAAAAATAACCATATCTAATATATGACTCTATGCAATGATATGCATAATGAGAAAGTGATAAAGTGGGTTTTAGAAAAGAGGCAGAGGAATCTACAACATATATTTGCAAGTGCTAAGCATGAGATCTTGATCATGATGAAGGAAAAGGATGTTGAGTTACATTAATATTCAACTAGAATCTCTAAGGAAGTAGTTAAGCATGGATGCCTTAATGTGGCAGAAGGTGGATAAAGACAATGAGGTTATGGTGGGTAATCTGAAGTGAAATTTAGAGCAGCCAGTATCTCAAATTAGGGACCAACAAATTATGAGATAAAGATGTGCCGAAGTCGATAACGCCCTATCATGTTGCTATTAGATTGTTCAACATTAAATGCATATCATGAAAATATGTACCTTAAACGTATCACAATTATCAAACAATTGAATTGGGTAGAGTTGGATTTATAGGTTACTGAATCCCAATTCCTCAATATTTTTCTGATTCTCTATGGGTAACATGCCCTAATCCGATGGCATACTTCAATCTTCTCTTCAAACAACGTGTTGGTCAAAGGGTGAAACATGAAAAGGAGAGACCTTTTTAGGGTATCAAATCTTCCTTAGAGGTTGAAATAGGGATGAGGTGAGATGCGTTAAGTCCTGAAACTAATTGTGATCCAAGGTTAGCAAAAGAACCTTCCCATGGAGCTGCGACTCCTCTTGACATTGCTGATATTTGGTGGATATTAGAAAACATTCCCTAATCCAATGGCATACTTCAGTCTGATCTTCATGTAAATGATTTCCTCCACAGGTAGACGTCTGCTCTTGAGTCACAATTGCAAACCTATCCAAACAACAAAATAATATTATTGCAAGTGGATCAACCTCATCTTTGCCTGCATATTTTCTACAAGTTGTTTTTCAAATATTCAAGAGTTGATGCTTCAAGACTATATTATGAATACTATTTGAAGTTCCATTGTTCCAGGATGTCATTAAATCTGCTCCAATACCGCTATAGGAAATTACTTAAATATACCCCTTTAGAAGGAGTTATGAGTTATTTTTGACACAAGACTTTTTCTCTTATGCGTATTGAAACAAAGAAAAAAATCATACCAAGACTACGTCCAACCCAGTTATATAAATACTGGGTATGTTCACCATAAAATTGATATAAGACAACCCTAGAAGACTACTACGAGTGAGTCAGCTCTAGTATGTTTTCTTCTGAAATTGGTTGGCTTCATAAAATGTCGGCTTTGTACATAGATCTCAAATCATCCCCAATTAACCTTAATTCTTAGGTTTCTCTCTGCGATCCTTGCCTTTTTTTCTGAGCCAAGCCTTGATCTAAGGATGCTATTAAACCCCTAAAATAGCCTCATATTTATCAACAACAAATCAACAAATTATCTCCCTGTTTTGGAATAGCTCGGTGAATACCAGGATTTCCATAACTGAAAAATACCATAGTGTTGAAAAACTAGATGTATGTAGGAATTTTTAAAATATTCTACAGCATATATCAATCATAAGAATACATATCTACCTAAATAAGGATCATTTAAGGTAAGACAATCACAAAGATAATAAAAAAATTACCCTGGGAAACCCTCTTGGGGTAGAAAACCTAGCCAGAACTTCTCTTTTTAATCCTCACCAAAGTATAATACCAGTAGAAGACTTCTTAACTAACAACCTTGAAATTAGGGTCTTGAAACAATATCTTTGTTTCAACGCTTACAAACTTCATTAAAAATTGATATCATACTTACAGTAACATCTTGATAATGACCCCAAAGTTGATTGTCAAAACCTCTTACTATAGCATACTTACTACCTTTGTTTCGTCACTTTTGTTACAACACCTTTGTTACAGTAGCTATGTTACAACACCTCTGTTTCAGCATCTCTGCTACACCACCTTTGTTACAGAATCATTTTCAGAAGATTTGTCACAACACCTCTATTACAACATATGTTTCGACATATCTTTTAAGCATTTGTTACAATGGTAGAACAATAGGGGTACTATTCATATAATAACAAGATAATACATAGCATAACTCTGCCTTATATCATCATGAAACTTCACCATAATTGTGTGTCCAAATGGTGAGGGGAAACCTCCTTTTATACTTGGGTTTTTCTGCCCTAATATTCCCCCTAGGACCACCCTAAGAAACCCTCTAGGACCACCCTAAGTATCCCTCTAGTACCTCCCTAAGCATCCCCCTAAGACCTCCCTAAGAAACCCCCAAAGAAACCACCCTAAGCAGCCCCCTAAGACTTCCCTAAGCATCCCCCCTAGGAACCGCCCTAAGATGGCCTCTAAGAATCCCTCTATAAGGTTGACACATCGCATGATTTTGACACTTGGATAGATTTTGGCACTTTACAAGAGGTATTTACTGTTTTGTTCAAAAATTTAAAGGATGAAACTTCATGTCTTAATGGTTGGAGATTGCCCAGATTTAAGTTTTATTCTCTAGGCTACTAGATATGGTTGTCTTCCTTTATATGACTATACTATGCCCAAATTGTTTAGGACATAACTAAACTTGAGAAAACAACCTTTTTTTCTAATACTAATGGATTAGGGTTGTTATTCATGCCCATAATTGATTTTTCAAGGTTGCAAAGCTCCATTTACTACTTCTTGAAAGATGAAGGATTCCCAGACTCGCTGTTAGCTGCTCAAAATGCTTTGTCTCGCTTGATTTTAATTTGATATCAGGATGTTATGAAGAGTTTTGTTCACTCTGGTTCAGATCATTTTATAAAGTGTTTCATGGAAAGGTCATCGTGGCCAGATGCCACAAGCAAGTATATATGATGAGGTAAACATCAATGAAATAGTAACCACAATTCATGATTATATTACAGCTATTAACATTTTACCTTTTTTATTCTTATGAGCTCAATATTTCAAGATGATATGATGCTAATTATATTGTGTCAGGGGGGGTACTCAAAACACACTTGTAGCTTCTGGTATGGTAACCGTGACTTTCATATTAACACTAAAGTTTTTCTTCATTAAACACATTTATTAGACATGGTTCAATTTTTAATTTTCAATATGAATATGTCTTGCTTCTTTTATTGTGGCATGATGACTATGGGAAGTTAGCAATGGTGTCGCATAAGGTAAATGTTATCGTAATAGTACCTAATAGAATCAATGTAATAGTAACCACAATTCATGATTATATTACAACTGTTAACATTTGACCTTTTTATGCTTATGAGCTCAATAATTAAATATGATATCATTCTTATTGTATTGTGGAAGGGGGGTACTGAGAACAAACCTCAAGCTTCTGGTTAGGTAACGCGACCGTCATATTAACACTAAAGTTTTTCTTCATTAATCATGTTTATTAGACATGGTTCAATTATTACTTTTTGATATGAACATGTCTTGCTTCTTGTATTGTGGAAGCCTGACTATGGGAAGTCACCAATGGTGTCACATCAGGTAAACAATAACGTAATAGTACCTAAACATGATTAAAGTAATTATTTTTTTATTATGTGCATGTAATTTTTTTTTACATGAATATTTGTAATGATAAAAATAACTTAACTAATTTTATTGATTGATGTTTGTAGAGAACATCACATCAAGATGATGAGGTGGTCGCCGAGGAAGGTATATTTTATTAAACTGACCCAATGGAAACTATGAAGAAGGATTTGAAAAACTCCAATCAAGAACTTCTTAGACTGATTATAATCAGACCTAGGATGGAAGTAATCAAAGAAAGGGTTGATGACTTGAGAAAAAAAATAGAACTGGTACATGGTAAGTGGCATCTTTGAAAGATTTTACGAACTATGACATATATTCATTTATGTTATTTTAGTTCTCTATTTTTTATATGATCTAATCAATTAAAGTTTTCTTTTTGTAGGACTTTTTGGAGATAACACCCATGCATCGAGTACATGCTATAGAGTTCAGTATTGGTAGTAGGGATGGTTCAACACATCATCAATATACTGTACCAATGAGTCTATTTGACTCTCTTGACAAAAAAATTCCCTTTAGATTCTACTACCTCACCAAACGTTGGAAATCAGCAAGGTGCTTCGCCCACTACTACTTCACACGATGTTAGAGAGGACATTAGTGTCGAATGTGAAAGTTGATATCCTAGAGAAGTACGTGTGGTTAGCATATGATTATTTCTCATTACCTTCTTGGTGGACCATGACTGTGTTCCAATCAAGATACCAAATATTGCAGGTATTATTTAATTAATTCAGTGTTTTTTTCATGTAATTCAAAGCCACGTGCCTCAAATTATTTTTAATTAATGATCATATTGTTTTTGCATGAAATCATGTTTTTTATAAGAACTGACATGAGAAGGCGATGGAGATTTTTGTACCACCATTCATACACAGTGGAATACCCAAAATAACAAATTGAAAGATGATATGATAAACCACATGGTCAACTCATTTGGTGATACCTTCAATAAAAAGGTTTCCACCACATCAGCTGGCTTAAATTTGAAATATGTTAGGAAAGATTATAGGGATAATTTTCAAATTAACCCTAAGTATGACCATCCTCCTATGATTCCAGAGAAGGAGTGGAAGGCTCTCATGGATGATGAAAAGGAGAAGGCATTGAGAAAACAAGGAAAGACTTGACCACTCGATTCAAGAAGGTATGCCACATATCATATTTTCAATGAAAAATGTTCATTTTTTTCTTTTACTTTTAAATTTATTTAAGTTGCAATACCTAACATATTTGAAACCTTTCATAGGATCCTTGAAACCTCTAAAGATATAAAGGAAAGAGTAGAAAAGCATGGGCAACACAAACTGGGCTAGGGTGGATATAAAAAACTAAGAGCACGAATTGTAAGAATCAAACGATTATTATTTGTAGCCAAATTTTTTCTAACTGTAGCGAACAAATAATTTATTTATCAGAAGCAATTTTCATGGTGTTATGCATTGTAGGGAAATGATTTTCAAGAGGCATCCAATGAAGAATAATTGAGGCTCGACTTCAAGTATGATTTTCAGCATGTATTGGAACATCGAAAACTATTCGGGAAAACCTCAATTTCTCCATTAATGCACACATAGGTAAATAAAACCAATAATACCATCATTATAATGTACTTGTGTAATCTATTCATGAATGATTACATCGAAAAATAAATGTCTTTTTTCTTGTTTTCAATATGAGGAACAAAATCAGCGAGGGTAGTGGTACCAAACAGGTACCACAGATGGTGGGGAGATGCCTCATGGTGCTGGTGAGCAGCCTATTCATTTAGGTATGTATGCTATAAAATAGAAGTATTTAATATGATTTTAAATATATAATTGATGACGTGTACTAAAAATTTTTCCTATGTGAATGTCAAATCATGTACCTTCTCATGCTCAACTAGAAGAGGAACAAATGTCAAAACTAATCAACACTCCAGTTGTCTCAACTAGTCAACCAACATGTAAAGATAATTGTAATGATATTGGAAATAATGAAATATGTATCTCAATAATAACTACGCATTTATATCTATACTTTTGTCTTGGTTTTTACAGATGATGCCCCTCTCCAGCGACCTCCATGCCCTACTAATCAACGTACCAAAAATATGGTACGAGAGAGAATTTCCCCACAATCAACAGAAAGAGAGGGCACAACAAATATAACAGGAAATGAAAACGAATTAGATGTACCCATCTTGGAATTTATAAAAAAACATAGTTGTATACATTTAAGATTTGTATTTGGCTGAGTAAAGAAATGAAATATTTATAGTTTTGTTACAAGTTTCTTCATTTAGTCGGTGCATGGTCATATATTACAATTGATGTTTATAATGTGAATGTTATTGCTCAGTTCATATTTTTGAATGTGTGACATCTATCGAGGACTATGGTTATCCTCAAGGGGTTGGCCACCCCTTCCTGAGGAAGATGAGATGACCATATTGCTTATAATTGGTTTCGGTCTAATATATTCATGTTATTGTTATTTTACCATTGTTGTATTTCATTAACAACTTAGATTTGATATATATTGCTACTGTTATTATTGTTTTTGTTTTCAGTACTTTAATGATTATTGCATCTCTCTGTTTGATAGTATTGTGCTGATTAAAACAATTAACATACCTATATTTGTTCTTTTTACAATTTATATGTGAAATCTTTGTCCACTTTGTTGCATATCTTATTTTTGAATATGTGTGACATCTTGTGAGGAATATGCTTATCCTCGAGGGGTGGTCCACCCCTTGTTGATTTAACTTGAGGAAGATGAGATGACCACATGAGCTTCCTTCTCCAGTGATGATGAATATGAGCTTCCACTCTTTGCATGAGACACATGAGACGTATGACCACATACATTTGAGAAGGTCAGGTAACCCACCTTCACGTTGACTTGATGTGCATGAGACCAGTATGATGTCATGTTTCCTTGTTGTATTACGTTGACTTGTATCTTTACTTGTATGTGATCTTTGGACTTGTGGTGATTCATGATTGACCCTTGTATGCCCTCTTCATTTTGGTATCTCATATATATATACATATGAGATACATCAATAATGCACTCTCAGTGATGCCAAGTAAAACTTGAAAAACATTCATTTTTGAACCAACAGTTCCATAAACATTTAGTGGTTTAAATTGAAACTAAGGTAATGGGTGTTCCACATGTGTTATGGAATGTAAATATTCATACACCTAGCTATATAATATAGGTGGATACCTTTTTAGGTACATGATATGAAGTGAAGAAGGAGTGTGATGTGATGCATATGTGAGGATTTTTTGTATTGTAAGATGGAGATTTATAAAGAATAAATAAGACCAAACCTTCACGTTTCCCCATTTAGGGTTTTACCACATACATTTGGTGTATTCTTCTCTTGTTTTCTTACCTCTTATTTCTTACATGATTATTTTTTGCTTATGTAGATAGAAGGATATACTAGTAGACTCTTTCTTCGAATGTTAGTCAACATATTTATGTTTATGCATATTCTCAATATTCTAAGACGGTATCAGAGCTAGTTACTATGTTTTACCTTCTTTAGTAAATTTTGATATTAAAAAATTTTATAAGAAACAATTTTTTTAAATTTTTTGTTGGGTCCTCCATATTTTGTAGATTTCTCATCTTATCTACCAAAACCTTGTAGTTATTCTATAGATCTGAACATTTTCTACAAGTTTGAGATTTTTCTTCAAACCCTAACCCTCACCATTTATGTTTCAGAATTTTTTCAGTTTTCTATTTATTGTTTCTATAGATCTAGGTTAAAATCGAGTGTATGCTAACTTTCTATCCATGATCTATTTGTTTTGAAGTAAATCTAGTTTTTTTTTGCTTTGGTTATATTTTATTGCAAGTTTCATACGAGACGACGATTATTTCATAATTTCTCAAAATTTTAATAGGTTTTGGGAAGTTTGGGTCAGATTCACACCTTGTTCTATACATAAGCACAAATTTGTGCCTTTCCTTTATCAAAAGCACATATCATTCATGCCTCTTCTATACACAAAGATCAAATGCGTCTGTTTCGACCCAAATTTCACTGAATCTGATTCTCTAATATTTGCTTCTACTGTAGTTTTTTAGATCTGTATGTTAGCTACTGCTACGCTTTGGTATCCGTGATAATTTTTTGGTTTATTATTTGTTATCTTGGATTTTTTTGTCAATCGGACCTAACTATATTTTTGCATTATGGTTTATTTTCTTAGTTTAATCATCATGTTTCTAGAGGTTGTTTTGTTCCTGTTTTATTTGTCTCTTTCCTTATTTGTGTGGAAGATGTTTTGGCATTTTCAAGGGGATGTATCTCTAGTATGTAATCATGGAGACCACAAGAAATTGACCTATTCTAAAGGATATGGCTATATTTTTCATATATAAGTGGTATCATTGTTTTATTTGATCATTTTTTCTCACTAACATTGACTCACTCTTTTAATAATGATAATGCTTCAAAGATGGTGTCATAATTTTATTCACCATTTATATTTTATTGTTAACTGTGAAAACCCAAAATTTTCCGAAAAATTTAAATTTATTTTTATTTTTAAATGCATATAATTTTCATAAATGCAGTAAACTAATTATTTAATTAGTTATATGTTACTAACTTCCTTATCTGAATTATCTATTGGTTATGTTTAAAGATAGAACTGTTCTTTTCAGCTTACTGACTTGTTTTCTCTTTGCGACCACAAGGTGGGACTGTCATGAATTTCCGGGCTTACTTAGCTTTCAAGCTAATGCAGAAAGTTTTCTTGTTCTTACAGACTACAGGAAAGAAGTTCAGGTGCTGCTTATCATTAATTCTAAAGCAGTCAGATATAAGTTCGTTGCACAAAAATAACTCAGTAAAGAAAATAAATGCTAAAAAATTCCAAAGCTGATTGAGGTAAACTCATTATACTATGTTTCTTTCTAGTAGCTGTAAAATTATAGTTCCTAAAGATTACTGAACTATCTGATATCTATTATAGTCGTCAAGTGTCAAAATTCCTTAACTAAATCTTTGCAAACAGCGTAAGAATGGCAGAGTTATGAGATCGATGGTTTACTTTCAAATGTGCACAATTACATTTACATCGTAATGTATATTAATAAGGGGTTTACATGTTACTATTTCCATTCTAATTCTTTGAACTTTAAGAGGTTTATGTCCTTATTACAAGCTGCTCTTTAAGAAAGACATACTAATGTTGATGCATAAAGTTTTATTTACATACCAACTGTTCCAAATCATAACTAAAGCTTATCTTTAGTAAGTTAGATATCTTACTGTAAACAGGTTTTATCCCATCCCTTATATATATATAAAAGGGGTATGTCCTTAATGGACCATAGTCTTTAAAATAAAGCATAACATAATATTTTTATGGCTTAACTTTTATGTTGGTAAATCCCATGACAAAGAGATTTATAGCTTCACCTTTGTCACGTTACAATTTATTGGTTTACGAACAATTTATTTTAAGCAATACATTAGCCCAAATAAATGTTATTACTTTCCTTCTGTATTTTATTATCAAACTTTACCATTTTATTAAAATAAACAAGGCCAATGAGGTTAACAATAACAATAGGGAGGTTGCCATAGTTAGCTTCTTAAAACCTTCTTTATAATAACAAGGAGTACACCTTTTGTGTTAAGCTTATAGATGTTGGTTGAGCATATAATTATTGTAAACAATGTTCTCACTAAAGATAAATGTATTTAATTCTTTTATAACACCATTACATGACTTCATTATTATCAAGCTTGTAATGATTGAAGAAAGAACAATTTCATAGCTTAGAGAGGTCAAGGAAAAGACCACGCCATGATGTTCATAATCTTAAATTTGCTTTAGGTTTATATATATCATAATTTATAAAGTTATAAGGTCATAACAACTCTGACGACCTTGATAATTGCTAAGGTAAAGTATTCAAATTAACAAAGTCTTATGTTCCATGCAGCATAGGTAAATGATTGACATGGAACATGGAAAAGTGGAACTTTCGAAAATCATTGAGTAGGAAATGATAATACTCGTGGAGAGAAGATCTCCGGGACTATACACTCGAACCCATCGCTCACAAATTATTTATCTACTAACGTGGCGTTTTTGTGGCCAAGTGCTGCATGGATATAAGGGACTCTCCCTCGAACCCTAATCCTATTATCTCGTCCATATTTTTCAGCCTCCTGCCACCCTGCGATGGTGCTCGTGCACCCTTGTTGCATCGCTCCTCTGCAATGGTATTCTCCCTTGCCCATTATATTCCTCGTGGCTCGTCCAAAAGCATGTTAAAGAAGTTTCGTCCCAAATTGTTGATGTTTGAAAAGTGTTAACGGTTCTCTCTTCAGGGTTTCTCTATCTTAGCTAGCTCGAACCCGAACCCTGACTGTAAACATTCCCCTTCTTCTTTAGTTGGGAAATGCGAGTGTGGTACTTCACTTCAAAGTGCTGTAATGTAGGTTTCACCGTGTAATGAGTGTTGTTTTGGATAAGAGTAACACTACGGCTCTAGGAGCGCCCACAAGGAGCACCCGCAAGGAGCACCCAAACAACGACTCCTCAGGACCCCTGAGCTTGCTCTGATCTCCCTGGCTGGAACTAGGTGCAACAATAATCAATACCAGTCTTCAAACTCAATACAAACCCTGAACTTATTAGTAAGTTCTCTCAGCTAGCAAGCTGTAATAGACCAAGTTACTACAGATTCTCTCTCAAAACGCCTTCCTTACTGTTTCCCTTTTTCCCCAATGAATTCCTTGAAGTGCATTCCTCCTGAATGATTCTTCTCCTGGAAAATATCTGAGCAACCTCAGCTCTATTCATTGGGTACTTTTAAAAGATTGCCTAGGTCTTTTTGGGTTAGTTGTCATTTATTGAGCCACCTGCTTTGATCCCACTTTCTTGGGGGATCATGACCCCAAATGTAGGGAAGTTGCCACCTGCAACATAGGAAGTGTTTGAGGATGCTGCCACTTGTCTTTTTCCCTCCACCTAGTTCCTTCCACCAGTTTGACCAGTAACAATCTTATTAAGAGCTCTCCCATGTTGTTGTCTCCATTTTTTTATTTATTAATAAAAAAAATTCAGAATTACATTCCACTTCTTTTGACTTTGCTGAGTCATCAGTTCCTACTTAGCATTAAATTTAACATAATGTCTTAGGAAATCAAATTAAACAATTAACATTATTTTACAAAATTGGGGTATGTGACATTAACAATACTTTGTCTAAAAGAAATTCCATATTTCATATTCTTTATAATTTCATATATCATATCATTTATTTTTCTTTATGGAATTATCATGTTTATTATATGCTTTAGATCTGGAAGTTATTTTGTGCATAGTAGATCTCTATTTACTTCACTTTCTCCACATGGGTATTTGTGAAGAGTTGCGGGACATATTGATTATGTCATTCATTCCTATCTTAAACATATTGTTGCGGTTATCACTGGTTCTTCAACAGTGTTCCTATTTTGCATCTTATTTTTTGCAACAACAAATTTGAAACCTTTTTATTATTTAAGATGGTTGAATTTGTAATTAAGAAGGAATGTAATGTAATATACTACCATATTATATCACCATATTCAGGTAATAATGTATGGAATGAACATACATCTTCTATTGTAAAGTCATGATGATTATCTATGGGGCACATATTTTGATGGATAGGAATTTGGGCCTTGTATTCATAATGAGGTCTACTATAGAATTATTGCATCTTTCAGCTTGGTTGTGAAGACTATATTCTCAACAAATTTCAATAGAGATACCATTTAGGTTTTGTATTTGTAATGTAATCTTTAGTAGAGTTCATTGGTTATGAAGATCGTCCATTGGAAACATTTTGATGCATAGATTTGGGGTTCTTGTATTTGTGATTAGGTCTATTACAAAGTTATTTTATCTATCAGATGTGTTATGGTTGTGATGACTGTCTGCTAGCCATTGTTTCTATTATATTGACTATTTGAGGTTTATGTATATTACTGTGGTATTCAACATGAGTTCATGTAAAGGTTGGTTTGGTGCAATTTCATGACTCAGTAAGAAGCAATTGTTATCTTCAACAAGTCCATGAGGCAAAGTTTGTTCTTATTCACATCTTACGAGGATTCTAGAAGTTGTCATCAAAGGATATGTTAAGGTGATGCCACCTTACTCCATTGTATTATTTCTTCTAGTCATCATTAAAAGTTAGTGTTGGAATATGTAATGATGACTTGTGTGTTATTTTTGATGGAATATCATGAAAAAACATAAATAGCTCTAATATTATAAAATAGAGTTATCCCACATGCATTATGTAATAAAATCTCTTATAACCATTCTTTATATAAGAGAGCGAAAAGTTATTTATCCCACATGGGATGTAAATATTTCATACCTCTAGCTATATAAGAGAGATGTGTACAAATATAAGACATATAAAATTAGAATAAATAATAATAATAATAATAATAATACATTATATTAAAATTAATTTAAATTAAAATGTTTTGATTTTATATTATTATTTATTTTTATTAAATTATTATAATAAAAATATATTTTTTGTTTGTTTATTTTTTTATAATAATTTAATCACAAAAGAAAAAAATGAAACATATTACCCCCATATATATATATATATATATATATATATATATATATATATATATATATACACACACACACACACACACACACACACACTTGTCATGTAAGCTTTTTCTTTGTGTGTACACACACACACACACACACACACACACACACACACAGAGAAAATGCAGAGAGCTTCTTCTTCCATTATAACTATTGATGATACAATACCTTCCCCTAACTGGAAACTTCCTAAAATATTACTCTCCGAGGTTTATAAAATGAAGTGGTGGCAGTATAAATCCTGCACAAAAATTAAAATAAGCTCCTTGGACATCACCTTCACTGACTAGGAAGAGCCCATTCACATTAATTTAATTGATAAAGAACAAATTGACTGGAAAAAAAAGGTTATAAATATGCACATCTGGGCGCCGTAAAATTAGGAATCGACCAATTAGTATGAACCTATATGAATGTTTCCTCTTTATGTTGTGTTTTGGATACTCGACACTTAGATTATGTTGATGCTTTAATTGGAGGTTTCTAAGGTCCCTTGCACAATGGACCATTTTTTTGTACTATCTTTCCTAAATATTCTGTCAGCCTGGATGACCCCTACATCTATGACTTGATCAAAGCCTATATTCATCCTCTAGGTTTTAAAATGGATACTGGATCCAAAATCATTCAGCTTAAATCTTTGGTTGTCATCTGCTTTGGAAATGATTCCCTTCCACCTCTTACTCCTAAAGTCCATGAAAGTTCGTGCTTCCTCAACATGGTGGAAACTGATAAGTCTAAAAATTCCACCCCTATCACATTTGACTGCAATGGCATTAGTCACCCAAAGCAATGGGGGATAATATATAGAGAGTTAATATACTTTGAAAAAAATAAGAACCAACAACTCTCTATTCCTAAACCCCTTGTCTTTGACATATTTTCAAACTCTTTTAAATTGCCTGAAGGGTTTCCTTCTCCTCAATTTGCTCCACCTCTTGTAAAATCTTCCTATGTGAATAATGCTTCTGAAAAATCAGCCATGTTTGAACCCTTCTCTTCTTTCCGCCTTTCCTTTTCAAGTGTTCATAACAATGAGCATAAAGGTCAGCATGCAGACTACTCTTCCTGCAAAAAAGAACTTGAGAGACTAAAAGTAAAAAACAACGGAGTATGCTTGTACATGATGTCTCTCCTGAGAAGTGGCTCTGGTTTCACCTCCACTAACCCACAAGGTGATACCTAATTCCATCCAAGAATAAATCTTCCTGATACTCCATTCTGACAGTTTTCTCATGATGGTGTTTCTAAAAGAGAGTTCATGCCGCATAGATCATCAACTCCACAAGAAATTTTCTCTGATGAAATAAAGCTACTTAATTTCAATAATTATTAGCAGAACTAACTGGCCAAAATATAGATGACATAGCCTCTGATATTATGCTTCTACGGAAAAAAGAACATACTGAGAAAGAACACATTGCTTTGCAAAGCTAAAATTGATCACTTGCTTGCATTCCAAGAAGAAGTAAAAACTACAATTATCTTAGCAAGTGAAAAGTTAGAAAAAAGGCTAGATGTCTTAGGAAAAATGATGGCTAGAACCTAGAATGTAAGTAATGAAAAGAATCATGTAAGCCAAACTGCATTAGAGCTTGTAGCTAAATGTCATAAAGCCAAACATGAAAGAATATGCTCATTTGGAATGATGAGTATTCAAGAAGATGACCAAATACTGGAATTCCTTTTTGGTCACGAAATGGAAGTCCAAGATGAACTCAACGAGTTGAAAGATATGGTCTCCCAATTGAAAAGAATGTCAAATGCCATTTCAGATAAATATTTATTAGCATTCATAATCCCTAAAAGAGAAAATGTTGGATCTTCAAACCCAACCAATCAAGAGCACAACCATCCCCAGATAACAGGACTTCCTCCTCCTTTTGATACAAAATGTTAGAACTTCCTGACAATTCTCCTTCATTAGCTCCTCATTCTCTTAGTTTCCAAATAAATGGAATGAACAATCTGATCTCCCAAATGCCTGATAAACCTATGTTGAACATACAATGCCAATCCTGCGCCCAAATCCGAACAGCTATTCAGCTTCTGTCAAATTGGGTATTATACAAAAGAACATAGGACACCACAATAACTGGCTAACAATTATCACTCTAGCTAGTTGTTGTATTTTCAGGATTAGCTTCAAAATGGTGGCGCTGGATTCCCGAAGAATCTAGAGAGGAAATGTTAAATGTAGGAGATGCAAACCAACAAATTATTACTTCCCTCGGTAAAGAATTCTATGGTCCCGATGAAAATGAATATTATGAACATATTGCATCTTTGTTTATGTCATCCAGAATCTGTGACCTAAATAAAAGTGAAGAATACTTTTTCTATATTCAAAAACTCTTAATTTATTTTGGAAATGCTGATAAGTTTGCATATCTGAAGCATTATTTAAGAAGTTTTCATGGCCATGTTCCTGATGTTGTTGAACAATATATCTAAGAAAAAAACATCCCTTTGGCAGGTCTTTCTCTTGCTCAATTGCATGGATTCATCATGGAAACTTGGCAAGAACATTGTATGGAGAAAAGAGTAGCTAAAGATTTCAAGCGGCACTCTTCAATGTTTTCCCCTTGTTTCTGCAAATATGTTGCAAAAATGCTAGATTGGGGATGTGGTTCCCATAATAGAGGACACTTTGGGTGTGATTCATGTAGTTGTAAAAATAAAAATAAGCCAAATTAGACCAGTGCACCTATATTTCATCTAGATAAAGGCTACAATCATAAAAAAGGAAAAAGTTTCAAGAAAAAAGCTTATTTTAAGAAAATATCTGGACCTGTAGATAAAGAAAAATGTTTTATTTGTGGTAAAAAGGGTCACTAGGCTAACAAATACCCAAATAAGAAGAAAATTCCAAGACTTGCTACTATGTTCTTCGAAGAACTAGATCCAGCTTGGTTTAAAATAGGAGATTACCCTGAAGGTGAAATTGTCTTCTTACCAGAAGAAGGTGATTCCTGTGATTCTGACCTTGTTTTAGATAAATTTTCCCCTGATTCATCTGAATCTTCTTCTTCTTTTTCTGATGAAGACACAAATTTAGGAGGGTGTTTGGGTCCTCCTGATTTTATCTTTTATATGTTCTCTTCTAACCCGCCTAAGGTCTCTTCAGAATTTAGGATTACTGAAATTGACGAAGAATTGCCTGAGACTCTAGTTCATCAAGATATAAAAAGGAAAGATCTGAAAGATGAAAAGAGAAAACTTCTAACAAGAATAAAATCAAAAGAGAAAGTGTCAGTAGCAAGAGAGAAATCTCTCTCTCTAACAATCAGCAAGAATCCATCATTCTACCAGCCTACATAGTTATACAAAGGCTATCCTGATCATCATGAGGATGGAAAAAAGTTTAGAAAAGATAAAGAGAATCTACTTAGACTACAAATAAAAGAAAAGCACAATTATTTAAAGCAGATGGTAAAATAAATAGAGGAATTGAAAAGAATTCTTAAAATAACAATCAGAGAAAGAGACCAGTCCTTTGATGAAGAAATGTGCAGAGCCTATGCTAAAGCACGACAGTTGCCAAAAGTTGTTGAAAGTACAAAAAATTCTCATCACACTAGCGACTCAAAAGCAGAATATTTCCATAATGAAGAACCATCGATAGTCTCTTTAGGGCTGTTCACCGGTCCTAAATATTTCATTAAAATAAATTTTTGTCCATATGAATACAAAGCTTATGAGCTTGATTGTATGATAGATTCAGGTTTCCAAATGAATTTGGCAAAAGGAAGTGTTATACCATCGTTCTACTAGGAAAAAACAAACTAACATGGTGTAGCCATTGAAGGAACTCCTGTACATCTCAAAGGAAGAGTTCCATATTTTCCAATAAGGATCGGAGGAATAAAAGAAGTATTGCACCTCAATAGACTAGATGATCTTAAGGAAGATTGCATAATAGGCTCACCTTTTTTACATAAAGTCACACCCATTACAGTCAATGAGCCCAATATGTTTTTTACTTTACAATAAATGGAAAAAGAGTTTCCACCTCTCTATACTATTCTACTTCAAATGTAAGAATCTTGTTCCTCAATATAACCCCACTCCCAGTCTTGCAAAACTGTTCAAAATGGAAAGATGCATCGCCTATGCGGAAATGCATAAGGAATTTTCCCTCTCTGAAATTTCCTCAAAATTAGAGAAGGATTGCACCTCAGAGTCACCTAATGCATTTTGGACTAGAGAAAAGTACTTTGTCTCTTTACCTTTTAATCCTCTGGGGAAAACAAAAGACCAAAAATCCTTTGCTTCCCTCATGTCTCCCTCACAAAGAGAACTATGTGCAAATGAAATTAAAGAACTATTAGAGAAAGGTCTTATAGAACCCTCTAATAGACCATGGGCATGCCGAGCATTTGTCGTCAATAAACACTCTGAGATAAAAAGAGGAAAACCCATACTAGTTGTGAATTTTAAACCCTTGAATAAAGTACTTGAACCAATCCGTTATCCTTTCCCTCATAAATCTTGTCTTTTGCAAAGAATAGTAGGATGTAGAATTTTTAGCAAATTTGACTTTAAGTCTGTTTTTTACTAGATTGGAATTGAAGAAAAATATAGGTTCAAAACTTCCTTTGTTATAACTATTGATGATACAATACCTTCCCCTGACCAGAAACTTCTGAAATATTACCCTCCGAGATTTATAAAATGAAGTGGTGGCAATATAAATCCTGCACACAAATTAAAATCAGTTCCTTGGACATCACCTTCACTAACTAGGAAGATCCCATTCACATTAATTTAATTGATAAAGAACAATTGACTGAGAAAAAGAAAAGGTTATAAATATGCGCATCTGGGCATTGTCAAATTAGGACTCAGCCGATTAGTACTACCCTATATGAATGTTTCCTCTTTGTGTTGTGTTTTGGATACCCAACACTTAGATTTTGTTGATGATTTAATTGGAGGTTTCCAAGGTCCATTGCACAATGGCCCGTTTTTTGGTACTATATTTCCTAAATATTTTGTCAGCCTAGATGACCCCTACATTTATGATTTACTCAAAGCCTATATTTGTCCTCTAGGTTTTAAAATGGATACTGGATACAAAATCATTCAGCTTAAATATTTGGTTGTCATCTTCTTTGGAAATGATTCCCTTCCACCTCTTACTCCTTAAGTCCATGAAAGTTCGTGCTTGCTCATCATGGTGGAAAACGATAATTGTAAAAATTCCACCCCTATCACATTTGATTGGACTGGAGCAATTACCCAAAGCAATGGGAGATAAGATATAGAGTTAAGAGACTTTGACAAAAATAAGAACCAACAAATCTCTATTCCTAAACCCCTTGTCTTTGACAGATTTTCAAACTCTTTTAAATTGCCTGAAGGGTTTCCTTCTCCTCAATTTGCTCCACCTCTTGTAAAATATTCCTCTGTCAATAATGCTTCTGAAAAATCAGCCATGTTTGAACCCTTCTCTTCTTCCCACCTTTCCTTCCCAGGTGTTCATAATAATGAGCATAAAAGTCAGCATGAAAAGATCCCTGCCTGTAGAAAATCACTTGATAGACTAAAAATCAGAAACAAAGGAGTAAGCTTGTACATGATGTCTCTCTTGAGAAGTGGCCTTGGTTTCACCTCCACTAACCCAGTATTTATGATACTCCATTCTGACAATTTTCTCATGATGGTATTTCTAAAAGAGAGTTCATGCCACATAGATCATCAACTCCACACGAAACTGTCTCTGATGAAATAAAGCTTCTTAATTACAATAATTATTAGCAACAACTAACTGGACAAAATATAGATGACATAGCCTCTGATATTATGCTTCTAAGGAAAAAAGCACAGACTGAGAAAGAACACATTGCTTTGCTAGAATCTAAAATTGATCACTTTCTTACAGGCCAAGAAGAAGTAAAAATGACAATTATCTTAGCAAGTGAAAAGTTAGAAAAAAGGCTAGATGTCTTACGAAAAATTATGGCCAGAACCCAGAATGTAAGTAATAAAAAGAATCGTGTAAGACAAACTGCATTAGAGATTGCAGCTAAAGGTCATAAATCCAAACATGAAAGGAGATACTCATTTGGAATGATGGGTATTCAAGAAGATGACCAAAGACCAGAATTCCTTTTTGGTCACGAAATGGAAGACCAAGTTGAACTCAACGAGTTAAAAGATATGGTCTCCTAGTTTAAAACAATGTCGAAATCCATTTTAGATAAATATTTATCAACATTTAAAATCCCTAAAAGAGAAAATGTTGGATCCTCAAATCCAACCAATCAAGAGCACAACCATCCCCAGATAACATGACCTCCTCCTCCTTTTGATACAGAAATGTCAGAACTTCCTGACACTTCTCCTTCATCAGTTCCTCATTCTCTTAGTTTCAGAATAAATGGAATGAACAATCTGATCTCCCAAATGCTTGATCAAACTTTGTTGAAGATACAATTCCAATCCCATGCCCAAATCCAAACAATTATTTAGCTTCTGTCAAATTGGGTATTATACAAAAGAACACAGGACACCACAATAACTAGCCAATAATTAGCACTCCATATAGTTGCTGGATTTTTCAGGATTAGTTTTGGAATGGTGGCATTGGATTCCCCAAGAATCTAGAGAGGAAATGTTAAATGCAGGAGATGCAGACCAACAAATTCTTACTACCCTCGGTAAAGAATTCTATGGTCCCGATGAAAATGGAGATTATGAACACCTTGCATCTTTGTTTATGTCAGCTAGAATATGTGACCTAAATAAAAGTGAAGAATACTTTTGCTATATGCAAAAACTGTTAATTTCTTCTGGAAATGCTGATAAGCCTTCATATCTGAAGCATTATTTAAGAATTTTTCTTGGACATGTTCTTGATGCTATTGAACAACATCTTAAAGATAAAAAAATCCATTTGGAAGGTCTTTCTCTTTCTCAATTTCATGGATTCATCATGGAAACTTGGCATGAACATTGTCTGGAGAAAAGAGTAGCTAAATATTTTAAGCGACACTCTTTAATGTTTTCCCCTGGTTTTTGCAAAGATGTTGCAAAAATGCCAGATTGGGGATGTGGTGCCCATAGTAGAGGAAAATTTGGGCATGATTCATGTAGTTGTAAAAAGAAAAGGCAACAAAAGTATACTAGTGCACCTAGATTTCATCTAGATAAAGGCTACAAGCATAAAAAAGGAAAAAGTTTAAATAAAAAAGCCTATTTTAAGAAAAGATCTGAACCTGTAGATAACAAAAAAATGTTTTATTTGTGGTAAAAAGGGTCACTAAGATAAAAAAATTCCCAAATAAGAAGAAAAGGCCAAGACTTGCTGCTATGTTCTCTGAAGAACTAGATCCAGCTTGGTGGGATCAAGCTTTGTGTACAACAGGAGATTACCCTAAAGGTGAAATTGTCTTCTTACCAGAAGAAGGTGATTCCTATGATTCCAACCCTGTTTTAGATAAATTTTCCCCTGATTCTCCTCAATCTTCTTCTTCTGGTTCTAATGAAGACACAAATTTAGGTGGATGTTTCGGTCCTCCTGATTTCAACTTTTACTATGTTCTCTTCTAACCCGCCTAAGGTCTCTTCAAAATTTCGGAATGCTGAAATTGACAAAGAATTGCCTGAGACTCCAGTTCATCAATATATAAAAAGGAAAGATATAAAAGATGAAAAGAGAAAACTTTTAACAAGAATAAAATCAAAAGAGAAAGTCTCAGCAGTAAGAGAGAAATTTGTCTCTCCAAAAATCAGCAAGAATCCAGCATTCTACTAGGCTACAGATTTATACAAAGGATATCTTTATTATCATGAGGATAGACAAAATTTCAGAAAAGATAAAGAGAATATGCTTAGACTACAAATCAAAGAAAAGAAGAATTATTTAAAGCAACTGGTAAACAAAATAGAGGATTTGAAAAGAATACTTGAAATAACAATAAGAGAAAGAGACTAGTTCTCTGATGAAGAAATGTGTAGAGCCTATGCTGAAGCACTACAGTCAACAAAAGCTGCTGAAATTCCAAAACATTCTCAGCACACTAGTGACTCAGAAGAAGAAGATTTCCATAATGAAGAAGCATTGCTAGGCTCTTTAAGGCTGTTCACTGGTCCTAAATATTTCATTAAAATAATTTTTTGTCCATCTGAATACAAAGCTTATGAGCTTGATTGTATGCTAGATTCAGGTTTCCAAGGAATTTGGAAAAATAAAATGCTATACCATTGTTCTACTGGGAAAAAACAAATGAACATGGTGTAGCCATTGAAGGAACTCCTGTACAGCTCAAAGGAAGACTTCCATATTTTCCAATAAGCATTGGAGGAATAAAATAAGTTCTGCACCTCAATATACTAGATGATCTTAAGGAAGATTGCATAATAGGCTCACCATTTTTACATAAATTCAGCCCCATTATAGTCAATGAGCCCAATATGATTTTTACTTGTACAATAAATGGTAGAAGAGTTTCCACCTATCTATACTATTTTGCTTCTTTCAAATGTAAGAATCTTGTTCCTCAATATAACCCCACTCCCACCCTTGAAGAACTGTTCAAAATGGAAAGATGCATCACCTATGCAGAAATGCATAAGGAATCTTCCCTCTCTGAAATTTCCTCAAAATTAGAGAAGGATTGCACCTCAGAGTCACCTAATTTGTTTTGGACTAGAGAAAATTACTTTGTCTCTTTACCTTTTAACCCTCTGGAAAAACCAAAAGCCCAAAAATCCTCTGTTGCCCTCATGTCTCCCTCAGAAAGAGAATTCTGTGCAAATGAAATTAAAGAACTATTAGACAAAGGTCTCATAGAACCCTCTAAGAACCCATTGGCATGCCGAGCATTTGTCGTCAATAAACACTTTGAGATAAAAGAGGAAAGCCTAGTCTAGTTGTTGATTTTAAATGCTTGAATAAATTCCTTGAACCATTATGTTACCCTCTCCCTGATAAATCTAGTCTTTTGCAAAGAATAGAAGGGTGTACAATTTTTAGCACATTTGACTTGAAGTCTGGTTTTTACCATTTTGGAATTGAAGCAAAATACAGGTTCAAAAATGCCTTTGTTGTTCCTCATGGGAAATATTAGTGGAAATTCCTTCCATTTGGCATCAATAATGCACCATCAGAATTCCAAAAAAGAATGGAAGATATATTCAGAGAAAAGAAATGTGCATTAGTGTATATAGATGATATTCTTATTTGTTCCAAAAATTTGCAGGAACATTTAAAACATATTCAAGAATTTTATTCTTTTTTTTTAAACACGGGTTGGTTTTGTCAAAATCCAAAATGGAAATTGGAAAAAAGGATATTGAATTTTTAGGATATAAAATAAGTAAAGAATAGGTGTTTCTTCAAGAACACGTCTTGAAGGTTTTTGCTCATTTCCTTGATCAAATCTTGGAAAAAGTTCACCTGTGGAGATTTTTGGGAAGCCTAAATTATAGCAGGCCATTCTACAAAGGATAGGTAGATGACATTCATTTATTGGAACAATGACTGAAGAAAAATCCACTACAATGGAATAAAAATTTGACAAATGTAGTAAAGACAATCAAAGAAAAAGTGAAACAACTCCCCCCACTCTCACTTTTGCAAGGATATGGTCAAATGGTGATTGAAGCAGACCCATTCAATAAATCTCGGGGAGGTATTCTCAAAGAAAAACATGGAGATAAGGAGGAAATCCGTGGCTACTGCTCAGGAGCATTAAAAAATGCAGAAATCAATTATACGTCAAGTCATAGAGAAATCCTTCCAGTCAAAAAGACTGTAAAACATTTCAAGATTTATCTAAAACCTGTCAAGTTTATTGTTAGGACAGACTTGAAAATAATTCTTGGTATATTTAAGAATGAAAATCTTATGGGAGAACAAAGTTCTAGGATTTTAAAATGGTTCCTTTGGTTATGAAACTTTGATTTTGACATTGTATATAAACCAGGTTATTTAAATTGTGTTGCTGACATGTTAACCAGAGAAGAACTACAGGAGAAGCATAGCCTCAATATGTTCAGCTATGGAGCATCCAGCTCGTCAAATAAAAATTCCAAGGCCTGGATCTTCAATGATCCCTTGTTAGAAGTAGAAAGAGAAGATTTTTTGAATTGTGCTTGCAAAAAGGAAGTAGATAAATATCTGGAACTCTCTCTCTTCCAACAAGTAAATGCCTCTGCTCTAAAAATTAAAATCTTGGAGAGATGGGAAAAACAAGCCTTTAAAGGTTTAGAAAATGCTCTGCACCAGCTTCAACAAATCAATCATGTTTGTATTGACACAACCTATACAGATGGATGAGAATTGTATTATGTGGATATAGGCCTAGGGTTTTTGACATGGAATAGCTACAACCTCATATTGTAGTTCTATAGAGTACAAGGAGAGATAATAATCTGTGGAGATCCTTCTACACTAGTGCAACAACAATGGTCAGGATGGACATAAGTTTTCCTTGAAAAATTCTGTCCAAGGAAAGTTTGGGTTCAACGACATGACAATTTCATCTTACACCTACAAGAAGACATGATTGCATCACACCACAATCATATGTGGTTTAAATTTAAGCTCCGACATCTTGGAGGAGCTTACTCCCCTCTTGAACCCCCTATTTTCACTTGGAAGAACTACAGAGGAATGGACAAAAATGGACACCTCTTGGATAAAAAAATTCATAAGATAAGGATTCCTCTAAATACTATATTTGAATCCATTTTCCAAGGATAATTCTGTTGTATTCCTAATGGAGTCATGATCGGATCTGATGTGGAACAATGATTTTCAATGTGCTTGTTTCCAGACACCAAATCTAGTTCTAGTAGTGACTCTGACAGATTCACTGGTTGTACATGTGGGTAAAACCCATGTATTTGTAATCATGACAATGAATAATGAAAAGTGTCATGGGCTGCTAATAGTAGCTCCACTATGTAAAAATTCCAGTCTAGTTGTCAGTCCGTAGATTCTTTCACATGGCTTGGGTGACTTACCCAACAAAAGGTGTGATTTGATCCACTTCCATGAGATCCAAATAAAGTATTTTTACCGATAGGTGTAAGTATTGGGTCACCATTTTATCGACTAAATATGTATAAATAAGGTGCTCCTCCCCTCATTTGAGCACTGAGTGTTTTTTAGTATAGTAAGCTTTCTACATTTTATCCGCATGTCCAACACTGTGTATTCTCTCCGTCTGCACCTCAAGCGATTAGCTCGGATCAAAAGCAGTGATCTCACTTGTAACGAGTCTGTAAAACCAGTAGCGTATGCTCTCCCTCTACACTTAGTGTGATTAGATGGGATCAGAAACTCTGGTTAGTGTAAGTTTGTGATTGTGATGATATTCGTCCTCCGAAGACGAACAAGCTTTTAAGTTTGTATTAAGAAGCTGCTGTTACACTCAAATTCTGTTACCAGCATGTGATAGGGTCCCTAACACAGATATTTGCCCTCAAATCCCAAACTTGAAGTGAAACATGCTCTAGGTGTTGGTTTTAACATACAAAAATTCAGCATCGATCTTACCCTCAAGCAGATAAATGCTACCTTATGCAGCACCTCCCAATTTATGTGGAAACTAGGCAGTGCCACTGCTTTTAACCTTTGTTGTTGGCATGGTTCTCACCCTTCGCCGCTCTGTCATAAAGGAGTATAAGTGGTGCCCTTGGTAAAAAGTGAAAAAATGAGGTTTCATGAAGCTTCTAGAACAAAATCCTTGTGTCTAGCCTTATCCCTACTCACTTGGTTCAGTTAAGATCAAAATCCCTCATTTGAGGATCTCATGGCTACCTCACCTACCAATTTCTCAACCATTCCTATCCCTTTGAGCCCTATAAATACAAGCTCATACTCCATGGTTGAAGGGGAGAAGAAAGAAGTAAAGTTATGCTGCTGAATTAACATCCTGGCCTGATCCATTAGAGAGCATATAGGAGCAAGTTGGAGCTATCAGGGATGACATGCTAGTCTTGCGAAGGATTGCATCGACACTAAGAAAAAACGGTTGTATGCTCTTTCATTCATCTATTAATGCAAAGTTGATTTCCTTCCCATATATCTGTTGTGTTATAATCTCACATATATATTATTGGATTCCTTAGTCACTAATATGGATCCGTGGATAGTTTTGTGGAATCTTTGTTGTTGTTGTATGTTTGATGTGCTTCTACAGGTCTATAGGCCTTTCATCAGAGTTTTATTCCAGGCATCTATAGCTTTGAGGGAAATTCTTCAATCTAGTTGTTACTCATTTGTTCTGGATCTAAACCATTCATACCAGAGGAACAACTTCTTTCCATAGAAGGTTCTATATTCCTGATAACAAATTTGGCAACTCTATTGGGGAATTACTTATCTGTTCTGATCTTCCTTAGTTTCTGAACTAATCTTGTCCGAATCCAAGCTCTAGCCTCCCATATTTGCAGTCGTATCTACATCTAACCTAGTGAAGTTTTGGTTTGAAATATTTGGATCTGAGTCACCTTGAATTTATATGCTCTGTATTGTTGTTGATTCATCTTTTTTTGTAGAGTTTTTTCAATTTCTAACTTGATTTTTTCACTCTCCTTGTGTTCTAGATTGTTACAAGGAACCGTGCATGTGCCTTAGGAAACAAGCGATGCCACCGCTTGAGTCCAATTAGTAATAGGCGGTGTCACTGCCCGAGTTCAATGAATGAGAAGCGGTTCTTCTTCAAAACCACTCTGTTAGCAACCCCTTTGGTGCGGTGCTAGGTAGGCCACTCCCAGACCTTGATTTTTTTTCAAATTTTTGCAAAATATTTGTGATTTTTGGATTTTTGTGTGTTCAGTTAGTTTTGTCCAGACTTGTTTGAAGTTTCTTGAGTGATTGAAATCTAAAATTTTTATACAGAAATTTCTTGTTTGTCAAAATAAAAAATCTAGGTTATATTCATCATTCATTACTGCTTGTAAGTTTTTTCTGAAAGGAGTTTTTGGAAACTTTAGGTCAGATTAGATCTATGCCTATTAAAGACTAGTACTGAAAATAAATACTCCCTTAGATAAGTTTGCTTGTTTCTATTTTTTGTTAAGTGTGAGAAAGACTTATTTTCACTCTGAAAAAAGAAAATTTGTTGAACCTAGGTTATTGTTTTATTGAGCTTAAGTCACTAGGTCCCTGATTAGACTCACAAGCTTTCAGGATTCCTTTGTTCTTTTGTCTCTTTTGCATCATTATCTCATCAAAAGGAAAAAATATCAATAGTTTAAGTTAGATCTTTCCATGTTTTAGGAAAATAAAAAATAGCTTGCATACGCATATTTGAGTGTTGTTTGTCTTTCTTCTTCATTGAAAAGAGATCTTACCCTACATGTTTGCTTTCAAAAAGAGTTGATTTGAAGACATGTTGTTTGATTGTATGCTTGGAAAAATAATTTTTAGTATAGTTGTTTGGGGAATTTTTTGGTTTTAAAGCAAAATTGAAAAAGAAAATACTCTCTCCTTCCCGTAATTAGGCATAATGAATGGTAAAGTGAATGAACTTTCATTTCATATTTGCATGGTTTTAATTTTCTGTCAAAACCCCATGCATTCACCTAACCGTCCACTTTAAAATTAACAGTAGTTATAGGATTAAAATTTGTATAGAAATTTGAGTGATATGTTAGAGACGTGTTCAGGCATCGTTAAACGTAGGAGCTGTCGTTATTTGTCCGCACTACAATCTGGGACTTGTGCAATTCTTCCATGTACCATTGGTATATTGAACATCCTTTGATGTACCCTTGAGGTATATAGAAAGGTACTTCACGTACTCGATTGTATATCAGAAGGCCCCTTGTGAACGGTTGTGAATTAGAAAACACTACTATCGATTTGAGCTCCCACATACCTTGAGTATATCAGGAGACCCCACTAGGATACATTATCTATCTGAGAAAATCCCTTTGGTCATCTTGTATGGAGAAATACATTGAAAATAACATTTGGGGAGATTACTATGCATGTACCCTTGTGGTATATCACGAGTTGCACCTACTCGACAATCCTGGTGAGAGACCAACAATTTGAGCTCATCTTGTCATTTGAATTTGCTTGTTATCCTATAGCTTGAGTAGGAGAAATTTTTTTGGTGTGTTTTTTCTTAGCTCTGAAACCCTAGGTTAGATTAGTGACTGTGCAATCTGGCTGAGTTTCATTTGAGATGGTCCAGAAGAACACAAGGCTTACCACCTGACTTTCCTCCCATTACAAGAGAAGGTCCAATGGAAGCTACTAACCAAGGAGCTACAACTACTTCCCATGTGGAAGAGAACCTAGTTGTAAAAAGTAGAGACCAATTCATTTCTTACTTTACTCCCTTGGTCCAACAACCTCTTATGGGTGACACTTCTTTCCATGGTCTTGTGGAAGGTCGTGTTGATAGTCCTATTTGTCCAGATTATGGTCCAGATGCTCCATTTTGGGGAACTTCTATGGGATAGGCCATTGCTTCATTTGGAGTACATAGGCCCTCTCTTGAACATTCTTCACCAAGTGAAGAAGAATATAGACATTTTCAATCAGCTATTCACCATGCACAAGATTTTCAGGAGACAATGCAAAGATGAGATACTATCTTAGCAAACTCAATCCCTCATAAAGACCTATGTCGACTCTTCTTCCCCGTAATATGGATCCTTCGCCAGCCAGATATCATTCACTGACTAATTCTATGAAACCTATCGATCCTATTGAGACTTCACACCACCCAAGTCAAACTTCTGACCCTATGGTTCCAAATGTTAGGTATGTTTCTAGTCCTCCTAGGTCTTTCGGGGCTGGGGGAAACCTTCAACTCCAGTTGTATCAGTACCTTATAGTTCTAGGGAGAAACCCCCAGCATGATCTACGTTACCTTCTGGTGGAGTTGTTACTCATAATAGACAGGCCTATAATGCAGGCACATCCACAGTTTACATTCCTCCTACAAATATAGTTAACCTTGGGGATATGGTCACCTAGCAAATCAAGTACCTATAGGAAATTTGAATTACCAACCTACCCCTATAGGCATGTCATACACTAACATTCCATATCTCAGAAATAATTTCACTCCATGGGGTTGTTCCTACATGCCAGCATTGGGAGGAATACCTATTCATACAACTGGAGGTGCCGGAGGGCCACCTTATGGAGGTCCTCCCCTTGTGGGTCCTAGTGGTCCTGGAGTTCCTTGAGGGCCACCTTATGGAGGCCCTCCCCTCCCGGGGGCCTAGTGTCCCTCCTCTGGGTGGTCACAGAGGTCCTCCTCTTGGTGGTCCTGGAGGTCCCAGAGGTCCTCCTCCTGGTGGTCCTAGTGGTGCTCCTCCTAGTAGTCCTGGAGGTCCCAGTGGTCCTCCCCCTAGTGGTCTCAATGGTCCTGGTGGTCACGGTAGTCTCGGAGGTCTTGGTGGTCCTAGCGGTTCTCCTCCTAATCCTTCTAATCCCCCTGGTGTTTCTGGCGGCCCTAACTCTGGAGGTCCATCTTTGGGAGTTTCATCGTCTCATCAGCCTTTTAAACAACCTATGTATCAGTCTACTTACGATCCTACTGGTGGTTACATTCCTTATCAATATTACCAATATGTTGAACCGAATCATCAGTTACCTTTCTTAACAACTTTGGACTTTCCTGATTTGTCCAAGTTGATCAATGACCCCATTCAACACAATCCTTCATGGCCCCCCATTCTAGTCAAGTTACCATCAGATATTCCGAAATTCGATGGAAAGCAGGGAGATGATCCCAAAAATAACATTATGACTTTCCATCTATGGTGTTTGTCAATTTCCTTGATGGATGATTCTATTCGATTGAGACTCTTCCAGTGCACTTTGACAGGTATGGCTGCAAAGTGGTATATCGAACTTCCACGACACTCGTTTGTGGATTTTAGTGCTTTGGAAACTGTCTTCCTCACACACTTTCAGCTACCCATTCGCTATGAAACGGGTACATACCTTTTGACCTCTCTACGCCAAAACACCTCCATGCATATTTCAGATCATATTCATGAGTGGAGAAGGCAGAGAAGGTGGAGAAGGCTCATTAAGGCTCCTATCCTAGACCAGCTCTTAGTTGATTTGTTTACGAAGTCTTTGTTGCCACCCATTTCCCAAGATGTGGCTATGGGGGGTGTTCTTACTGAAGAGAAATCCATTAGTCATGGCCAGTATCCAGACTTGGTATATTCCCAGTCTGGAACTTTGTATGACCTTATTCCTCAAGCTCCTCATCCCAACACAGACCCAGATAAGCCACCTGTAGAAACTCCTGTTAATGGGGTTATCGGTTCAATCCAGTCTTTGTCAGTACTAAAAGCTGCCAAATAACCCAATCCTTCCACTACTGCTCCTTCCAATCCTATGGTTTCCACCGAGGTGAATTGGATTCAAAGTACACAATCATTCGGTATAAAGAAGAAGGGAAAAGGTAAAAATAAGAAAACCGGAAACCAACAGGAAAATCTTAAACCTATGGCCCCGGAGAACGAAAATAAAGGAAAAAGGAAAGCTAAATATCCCTTCCTATTGTGTGGTGGTGATCATTTCATGAAGGAGTGTCCCTAACATGATGGAATTAATAAGTTTCTAAAGAGTAACCCTTCACCAACAGTTCTTACTGATCCTTTTCCTTCTCAACAATAGATGGTAGACCACATGTCTAACTAGGGAAATTCTAGTTCTACAGAGGAAATTAGAATGATGTCATTGAAAACTATTAATATAGCAACTCGAATTCAGTCATATGAAAAACCTGAGGAGAAGAAAATTGAGAAACCTTCTCCAGATAAAGCTCCTTCTACTGGTTCTCCTGCATCCTTGTCTAATGCCCCCCTAACAATCGAGAAGCCTAATCTCAACATGATTTTGCATCCACCAAAGAGTACTCTTAGGAAGGCTATTTTTAACCCTAATGCCCGAGCTGCATAGTTATATAGTGTTGTAGAAGATCTAACTCAGGCACCATGTGTAATGTCTACCTTAGAAGTGCTCCAAAGCTGTCCCACACAATGCAAAAATTCATTGACCTCCTTAGGAGCCATGGACCTAGGTGACATGAATCTGATTCAAGTAAATCCGGAGAACCTCAAACCTAGATTAACTCACCAACCGGATTTTCAAATCGTAACAAGAGTAGTTGGGAAAAAGGTTTTTAGGACTGTTTTAGATGAAGGTGCTTCAACCTCAGTTTTGTCTCTGTCCTATTGGAAAGCTATTGGCTCTCCTGATCTTGTAAAATCACCGACGACCCTAAAAGCCTTTGATGGAAGAGGTTTCTATCCCCATGGCCTCATGCCAACCCTTTCAGTAGAGCTAGGGGGAAAACTTATTTCCATTCAGGTGCAAGTAGTGGATGCCTCGTTAGACTACAACATTCTCTTAGGAAGAAATTGGTTTTACGCTATGACTATTGTCATTTGGACGGTGTTTAGAACCCTAAAGTTTCCACATTTGGGAAGAATTGTGATGATTGATCAACTTGAATTCTATACGTTGGATGTTACTACCCCTATGGAAAACAATGTCCCTTTTCTAGGTCAGTCCCCTCCTCCTTACCAGTCGATTGGGGTAGGGATGTTGAAATACTCCTCCCTCATGGGCATGTTTCCATTAGCGCCTTATAGCACAGAAACAACAATAGTTAATATGATCTCTTCATTTAGCTATGATCGTAAGGGTAAACAAGTTGTTGAGACATCCTCCCTCAGCCCGCATGAAGCAGTTTATGATGCCATCCAATATGTTTCCAATGTTCCTATATATGATCTTCATCTTGTGGCTTCAGATCCTTACCACCTACCCTGCTAGTTAGAACCTTTGCTTCCTATTCTAGATTATCTCTTCCAGACTTTTCTGTGAGATGAGTCCATTATAGAGATTATGAATACGAATGAATCCATATGGGAGGATCACCATCACAGATCCTTGTTCCTCCCCAATACCATTTCGACAGATAATGATTTTGTATCTCTCTTGGGTACTGATATTGTCAATGATCCACAAACACCTGTCTTGTTGGAAGATTCTGAGTCTGAAGGAAATTTATGCAACATTACCAAAATGACTCCAATCAACATATCAGTCAAGCCTGGAACTATTGAACATGCTCACATAGGGAAAAATTGTTCAATAGATGAAACTGAAGAGTATAGAGCACTTTTTAAAGAGTTCCGAGACATTTTTTCTTGGTCTTATGAATAAATTCATGGGATAGATACATCTATTGTGGTCCATGAGATCAAAACCTATCCTACAACCAGAGCGGTTAGGTAGAAATTGAGACAAGTCCATCTGAGGAAGGTTGTGGCTATCAAAGCCAAGGTCAAGAAACTTCTAAAGGCAGGATTCATCTATCCTGTACCCCTAATGAAATGGGTATCAAACTTCGTTCCCGTGAACAAAAAGTAGGGAACTATTCGAGTCTGTGTCGATTTTCAAGACCTGAAATTTTTTTGTCCTAAGGACAACTTTCTGACTTTGCACATCGATCATATTATCGATAACTGTGTTGGGGGTGTTATCTTCTCATTTATGGATGGATTTTCTGGCTACAATAAGATTGAGATATTGCCCACCGATGAACATAAGAAAACATTTATATTCTTGTGGGGAACCTTTGCCCACAGGAAGTTACCCTTTGGTCTTAAGAACGTTGGGGCCACATTCCAGCGCACTATGGCCTATGTGTTTCATGACATTAAGAACATCATGGAGTCGTACCTCGATGATATCCCTGTGCATTAACAACAATGGGGAGACCATCCTCAACATCTAAGAGACATTTTCCTAAGATGTCCCCATTACAAATACAACTGAACCAACACAAATGTGTTTTTTACATTGAGAAGGGATGTCTCTTAGGCTTTGTGGTTTCCAAGGATGGTATTCGGATTGATTCATTAAATATTGTTGCAATACTCGCTCTACCTGCCCCAACCAACCTGCTTGAACTCCAAAGTTTGCAAGGGAAGGAAAACTTTCTTTGTCATTTTATTTGTAACTTTGCTGAGAAAATGCATGGTTATATGTGTCTCCTTAAGAAGGATACTCCATTCTTTTGGGATGACCAGGCCCAGTGAGGCTTCGATAATATTAAGCACACTCTGACTCATTCACCCGTGATACACTCCTCAGATTATTCGAAGGATTTTCTCTTGTATGGATGCCTCTACTACTACTATCGAAATGGTTTTATCCCAAGAGGACCAGAACGACCTAGAACACGTGATTTATTACGCAAGTAAGAATATTCTCGATTCTGAAACTCGATACTTGCGTGTGGAGAAGCTAGTATTGGCTATGGTCATTGCTGTCCAAATTTTTTGTCACTACATCCTGCTTCTCACAACTACTGTACTTGTAGAACAAAACCCTATGTACTACATCCTGACTCATCAGGTGGTAGGGGGGAACTTACTCTCGATGGATTGTCATCCTACAGGAGTTTGACCTTGAGTTTACCAAAGCTACTTCGAAGAAATCATTAGTCTTTGTAGAGCTGATGTGTGACCTTCCCTGTTCTTTAACGGATTCTAAGACCATTGATTCATTCCCAGATGAATTTCTATTTCTAATAAGCACAATTGATCTGTGGTATGGAGATTTAATCATTTATCTCTAGACGCAGCATTTTCAGCCTACTATATCTTGTGATGATTGTCGCCGCATTCGTCACCATGCGAAGTACTATGTTATACGCAATGATACATTGTATATGTTATTTTTTCATCACATTAAGCTAGCATTATGATCTTAGGATCTTTTCATTGAGAGAATAACAAGGAGAGCAATAAAACATAAGCACATCACAAGAGACAAGAGACACAAAGAGTTTTCCTTGGGGAAACCATAAAGGAGAAAACCCCGCAACTTCCTGTAAGATAGAATCAACACCAAAATAGTAAGAGATCTCCCAAAACAGCAGTAGTTTTCTGTGTTTTGTCTAGGCCCAAAATTTCTTTCTCCAAAAGTGCGCCACACTTGAGAGAGCAAGTGATGTATTTCACAAGTGATAAATAGAGAGACTCTCACTCTCTATTTATATTCATCCGTTCACTTGAATTGCCTTTTCACACGTAGGCTCAACCTAATAATTACTACTTGAGCCTACACCTTAATTAGTGTATAATAACTCAAGTGCCCCGAAACTATGGGGACTTACCTAATGACTTGATATGACTTGATTACATTATTAATCTTCCCGATCGAAACATCGGGGCATGACCACATGACTCAAATACATAATAGAGACATCCCGGAATAAACATCGGGTTACAATATATAAGATACATAGAAGAATACATTCCGAAGTTACATATACATCAACACTCCCTCTTAACTAGGAAGGTATTCTTTCGACACAATTTTCAGCATTGGTCTTCTTCTCTGTATCAGTTGGATCATCTCGTCTTCAAGTCATCTTTGTATTCAATTCATCTTCGTCTTCAAGTCATCTTCACTGGATCTGGATCATCTCTTGATCTGGATCAACATCACTGGACTGGATCTCGATCATCACTCGATCTGGATCATCACTGCTGGATCATCATTACTGGATCTGGATCATCACTCAATCTGGATCAACACTGGTGCTATCTCATGATTCTTCTCATCATAGGAAGTTCTACAGAGCCATCCCTTTTTCATGCTGGTTGTAGGCCTACCCTCATGTAGGTCTTCACCCAGCACTTACATCTGACCTGCTCGTCAGAAAGGCACGCCCAACACTCACATCTGATCATGTAGTAAACTACAATCCCATCAGAAAGGCCCAGCACTCACATTCACCAGCATGATAGGACACACCTACTATCATCTGTGAAATGGCTCAGCACTTACAACCACCAGCATGATAGGACACACCTACTATCAACTGTGGAAAGGCACAGCGCTCACATCCACCAGCATGGTAGGACACACCTACTACCATATGTGGAAAGGCTCAGCACTTATAATCACTAGCATGGTAGGGCACACCTACTACCATCTGTGAAAAGGCTCTGCACTTACAATCACTAGCATGGTAGGACACACCTACTACCATCTGTGAAATGGCACTGTACTTACAGTCACCATCATGATAGGACACACCTACTATCATCTGTGAAATGGCACAGCACTTATAGTCACCAGCATGATAGGACACACCTACTATCATCTATGACAAGGCTTAGCACTTACATCCATCTAGGCGGGAACACATCCTGCCCACAATGATGGAAGGGCATGCACTCATATCTGATCATGAGGGAACACATCCCAGCAATCATATCAGAATGGCCCCCAGTCCTCCTCGACTGAGCTACCTGGTAATTGACCAGGCGCCTCCATTCTCCTAGAGAATGGTAGTTTCCCTTACATCCGACCTGCTCGTTGGAATGGCCAACACTCACATATGACATGGAAGGAACTTAATCCTTTAGCCATGAACAGAATGGTTCAGCCCTTACATCTGATCAAGTGGGAACACATCCCTCTATCACATCAGAATGGCTACTCAGTTCTTACACTGAGTGTTCCTGGTAACTAACCAGGTGCCTCCATTCCTAGAATGGCAATCGCTCTTACATCTATCCTGCTTGACAGAATGGCCAGCACTCATATCTGACATGGAAGGGAGCAACCCTCTCACCATGATAGAATGGCTCAGCCCTTACATCTGACCTACTTGTTAGAATGGATATGGATCTCAGCACTCATATCAGTCATGGAAGGAACCAATCCTCTCACCATGATGGAATGACTCAGCCCTTACATCTGACCATGGAAGGAACCAATCCTCTCACCATGTCAGAATGGATCAGCCCTTACATCTGACCATGGAAGGAACCAATCCTCTCACCATGTCAGAATGGCTCTGGGTCTCATCACTTTCTCTGGGAGGAAGCCTCGATCTGGAGAACACCAAGTCTCTCTCTGAAGTACTCGAACTTCAGCCTAGCCAATGGCTTCGTCAATACATCATTTATCTGTTCCTCCGTCGCAACATACAGGAGCTTCACTGCTCCTCTCTGCACCATATCCCTGATATAGTGGTACTTGATCTCGATATGATTCGACCTGTCATGGAACACTGGATTCTCTGACAACTTCACGCAACTCTGGTTGTCACAGTGTATACAAGTAGCATCCAAAGGGAGATCAAATATATCAGATAGTAGCTTCCATAGCCATACTGCCTCACAACTAGTTGAACAAGCTGCGACATACTCTGCTTCAGCTGTACTCAATGCAACATAGGATTGCTTCCTGCTAAACCAAGAGATCACATCTGATCCCATACTGAAGCAACATCCTGAAGTACTCTTCCTGTCGATGGCACTGCCTGCCCAATCTGAATCAACATAACCTTCCAGGTTAATCTTTTTATTCGCATCGTACTTGAGCCCATAATCAATTGTACCCTTCAGGTACCTCAGAATATGTTTTGTAGCAGTCAAGTGAACACTTCTCGGATCTGTCAGGTATTGGATCACTGTGTTCTCAGCAAAGCAGATATCTGGTCTTGTGTTCATCAGGTACATCAATGACCCAATCATCTGATGATACATCGTAGCATCAACCGACTCTGACGAAGCATCACTCAATAGCTTTAGGTTCGATGCCATAGGTGTGGTCATGCAGTCCATCATCCTGAATCTCTTTAGGATCTCTACTGCATACTTCTCTTATCCAAGGAAGATCCCATCTGTACTCTGCCACACCTCCATGCCTAGAACAATAGTGCATCGACACATAACAGGAGCATCACTGGTCTTCTGTCTTCAACCTTGAAGCAAAGGTTGAAATCCACTTTACTCTCAGTAAAGCCTAGAATCATCAATAATCTGCCCATCCCATCGTACCATGTCGAACCTCAGGATCTTCTGCAATCACTCCCTCTGAAGCGGAGCATCATACTCCCTCTGTCTTCCGTACTCTATGCACTGAAACCTTATGTACTGGAGTGACAAGTAGTATCCATCTAGGATCACTGGATACTAAGATCCTCTATCTTGAACTTCTTCAAAAGTTCATCTTGCACCCATCTGTGAGCTTGTCATCCTCTATCAACCTTGTGGCAAAGGTTAAGATATTCATCAAGCTCATCATGTATGCATTATCCCATGGGTGTCTTCTAAACTCGTACACAGCCTTCTTTCATTTGCACACATGATTATGCATGTCATGTGACTTCACTTCTATTAGCTGTAAATGTTTCTTTGTAGACTATGCCTTCTCTTCATGAGAAGCCTCATGCTACGAATCTTGCTTTGTATCCCACGATGTTTCCATCTACTACATGATGGAACTATGAACTTCTCTTCAGGTCTCGATACTACGCACAG
>LPNX010849815.1:558785-597480 GCA_001517045.1 Pseudotsuga menziesii | reverse complement strand
TATATATATATATATATATATATATATATATATATATAAAGTGTTTTACAAAAATAGGTCACGAGACCTCATCTGAAGCACTCTGGCTTTAGGCAGCACAAAATCATACAAAATCCTGAAGCTATATCAACTTTCAGTAATACATCATGAATAACTGTCTAGTGATTCTCATGGTAGCATATGATAGCCTGCACTACCCTATGTAGCAAACAACTAAAATGGCTTGGCACTCCTAGTGTGTTCCTTTGATATCGCATCGGTAGATCATCGATGGATGCATCGGGTATGTCCAGAGTCAACCTCTCTGGCTTCTCCTCCAGATCTCCCATCGGGTCGTCGCGTTGTTGAACAAATAGAGCTCCTACTTGTCTGTCTAGTGGGGAATATCCCCCAGGTCGTGCCACTCCAACGTCTGCATGGAAATTTTCATGTCTTGTTACTATACCTATAAAATAAAAAACATTAAAATACAAAAATACAAATACCATCTTAGGGTTTTTTTTCTTACCCATGTCTGCCCACTATCCTCCAAGTGGAAGTGGTAGGTCAGGGTTTCCTCTGAAATTGGTACCCGCATATGCATAATCCTTGACCATGAGGATCTGATCATTCAGCCAGCGAAAAAATGGAGCCCCGAACTTCACTTTCCCTCTACCTGTTCCTGTGTGGGCCATGATCCTGACCCACCTTAGCATACGAGGGTCTCTCGTACTCAAATCAGTAAAACCCACTTGGGGCCTCAGATGAGGGACCCGCTTAAAGAAGAAACAGGCTAAGATGGAACCATATCCAAACTGTTTTAGCTCTCCCTGCTGACACTTGGTTAGCTAGTCCTTAAAGAACAGTAGTAATGTCTCTTCCCAGTTGAAGATAGTAGGTGCCATAACCTGTATCGTATATAACATGTGTGTCCTAGAAGCCTGATGAGGCCCTTGGCTCCCAGCTGACCTCTGTATGGTGAAAAGAAGAGTACAGAGAGGATCATCCATCACTGCCTTAATGGGATTTTTATTCCCCAAATTTCTAGTACCAAGAATGCAGTAATGGTCTATAAACTCTTGGGTAGTCACATCCCCTCCACAGGAACCAGTCAATGAAATTGGAGCACCCTGTCTCGATAATCCAGTCAAGAAGTAGATATCCTCTACCTAAACAGTCAACATGTGGGCTCCTACCTTGAATTATTGCTGCTCTAGGTTCCACATATTGAGGATATACTCCAACATTCGCTCATGAGACACCATGCTAGGCATGCCTAATAATTTGAGGATCCCACAATTCCTCAATGCAACTATGCACCCCACATTTCTCTCACCAAAAGCATCATCTTCTTCGTGTTGCCGTTCTTTCCATATCAACATTTTTTATCACTTGGAACCTTCCAAAAACAATTAATGGACCAATTAAAAATACAACCAGTCATTAAAATCAGTTAAAAACTTATGTTCTTGCTTATCCATTCATTTTTCCCCACTCACGGCCGACACCTCCTGAGATCCATTTGCACAGAGCAGTGGCACCGTTTGAGTGGAGTATAAGTTGCACATTTCTCATGGTGCACCGCTTGTCCTGTAAGGGGCAGGAGTGGTGCTTTCTTTTGACGTTTTGGGCTTTCCTAAAACAACCCAATGCCCTCACAAAATAAAAAATGAATGCTTTGAAAAGAAATGCAAAGGTTTTATTATTTACTTGGCACTGACGGTGTTCAAATCGGACAGTATAATATCTTGGAATCTTTGACTGAAGATCTGGCTCAAATTTGCTCCAAAATGCTCTCACTAAGTGGTAAATAGTAAAATGGTTTGATTTTTACTATTTAAAATGACTTTTATATCTATTTTTAGGGTTTTTTAATGTTATTTTGATATTTTGAAATCATTATTATTATAAAATCCATCTATACAGTTCATTAAAGTCATTTCTCGAGAGATTAATATCATTTTTGAGTCTTGCAGGGGTAGAAATGGAAATAGTAAAGTCTATGGGGAGTTTGTTTTTGTTTTTTTCGTACTTACATAAAACAGAAAAATTCCCCGAGTGTTTGTTTCGACACTTTGGTCACGCTCTCAGAACTCAGTATCAAAGTTCCAAGTCCTTTTCCAATTCTTTTTAGGCTTGTAAAACTTCTCATCATAAAAATAGACCTAATGGAGTCTCCTTTAAGCTCTTTTTGGACTCCCTAAATATGAAAAGATAGTCGAGTACTTGTCTTCTTCATACTCGTAAAAGTATTTGAAGAGTCATCTCTCCGAGGGTAGGTTATCTCTTTTTCGATTCAGATGGACTATTTATGAAAAGGGAACACTCCAGCCAATCATGACTGGAAGAGTTCTCTAAGGTATTATTTTATACTTTTTTGGGCTTTAGGGACTAAATCATACAAAAAAGGACCTTTTGGAGTTTTCTTTAGTTTGTTCAGACTCTCTAAACATGAACTAGACTGATTTTTCTTTCATTGGACTCGTTAAATTAAACATTGAAAGACCCTTTTTTGGGAAAAAAACCCCTCATTTCTCAAGTTCTTAAAACACATGACTTTGGACTTGTCTGAAGGACGAGCTAAAATGAGTGTTTGTTACCCTCTTTGAACTCGTAAAACCGAAAAGAGGCACTCATCAATCATGATGGGGAAATTAAGGGAAGGGAATCATTTTCAAAAACGAATGGAAGTTGTTTGTCACCTTTGAACATGGCACTTGTCTGCATATCATTCAATCAATTGGGTATTTAGTTGGTTTACAAGTCGATCCACTTTCATGAGTCATGTCACTCCTTTGAGTCTTTCAAAAGAATGCATTATCCACTTTCGTATTGTGTGTTTGTTTGGTCTAGTCATGCTGCCAAGTATTTTTTTGTGCCGCCCAATGTTCAAAGGAAAGTAAGAAGTTTACCCATGCAGTTGAAATATCCTTTGTGTGAGTACTTTGAGTCAGTCTTGTGGTTACATTATCTACAACATTCCAGAACTTTGTTCCAAGTTTCGTGTCGTCGATGTGGGATTCATCATGGCCCTCCTTCGACGAGACTATTCCTGTCGACATCAACTCATCATTCGGGAAATAGTCTTAGAAACAAATTTAGTACCTTGAGATCTGTATGCCTCAATGACATATTCTCTCGCTATCGACATAGGTTTACATCATTGACCTTTGATCGAAATATTCCATTGGGTGTTTGACATCAAAACATCTATTCACACTCAGTAGATTGTACTAGGGTACCTTGGGAATCATTTACATCAATGGTGATCTCCCTTGCACTTGTGAACGGTTCACATCATTGGTCAGTAATCAAGTGGTTTATACCATGTTCGACTTCAAAAAATTGTAATCACATGGATATAATCATACTTTGTGGAAGACGAGATGAAGACCCTGGGTATTTGTTAAGCACTCATAGATTTCTCCCTAGGTTGCGATGGAGTATATCATATGAAGTACCAGCATGGATCCACATTTTTATTGTTGTAGCTACGCTCAAATTTGCATCTATATGACATAGATCTACGTTATATATATGGTAGCTATGTCCAAGTTTGAGTCTTCTATCACATGGATCTACATTGTATTCTAGTAGCCATGCTTTTTCATTCCTCTCATGGATCTGTCATGTATTGGTTTGCAGCCATGATAAGGTTACATTTATTCATGAGTCAAAGTATTGATGTATTGTAGATGCCTACTCGATGACACACTCCGATCAAGCTGGCTCTTACCTCTAAGTGATAACTTGCTCTATCAAAGCTCTTGCCTATCGTATACCTCTAGCCTAATGCTTTAGGGGGGATTTTGTTACACTCAAATTCTATCACTAGCATGTGATAGGGTCCCTAACACATATATTTTCCCTCAAATCCCAAACTTGAATTGAAACATGATCTAGGTGTTGGTTTTAACATACAAAACTTCAACATCGCTCTTATGCTCAAGTAGATAAGCGGTACCTTATGCAACATCTCCCAAGTTATGTGGAAACTAGGCAGTGCCGCCGCCTTTAACCTTTATTGTTGGCACGGTTCTCACCCTTCACTGCTCTAGCATAAAGGAGTATAAGTGGTGCCCTTGGTAAAAAGTAAAAAAAGGAGGTTTCATGAAGCTTCTAGAACAAAATCCTCGTGTCTAGCCTTATCCCTACTCACCTGGGTTAGTTAAGCTCGAAATACCTCTTTTGAGGATCTCATGGCCACCTCACCCAAAAATTTCTCAACCATTCCTATCCCTTTGAACCCTATAAATACAAGCTCAGCTCCATGGTTGAAGGGGAGAAGAAAGAAGTAAACTTATGCTGCTGAATTAACATCTTGGCTGGATCCATTAGAGAGCATATAGGAGCAAGTTGGGCCTATTGTGGATGAGGTGTTAGTCTTGTGAAGGAGTGCATCAACACTAAGGAAAAATGGTTGTAATCTCTTTCATTCATCTATTAATGCAAAGTTGATTTCCTTCCCATATATCTGTTGTGTTATAATCTCACATATATATTATTGGATTCCTTAGTCACTAATATAGATCTATGGATAGTTTTCTGGTATCTTTGATGTTGTTGTATGTTTTATGTGCTTCTACAGGTCTATAGGTCTTTCATCATAGTTTTATTCCAGGCATCTATAGCTTCGAGGAAAATTCTTCAGCCTAGTTGTTACTCATTTGTTATGGATTTGAACCATTCAGACCAGAGGAACAACTTCTGTCTGCAGAAGGTGCTATATTCCTGATAACAGCTGCATTTTTTGAAGTCTTAGAAAATTCTCTGCACCAGCTTAAGTAACTCAATGAAAAAAATGTAAAAAAGGTGGGGCTAAACAAGCCTTTATAGGCTTAGAAAATGCTCTACACCAGCTTCACCAACTCAATCATGTTTGGATTGACAAGAGTTCAGAAAAGATAAAGAGAATCTGCTTAGACTACAAATCAAAGAAAAGAAGAATTCTTTAAAGCAGCTGCTAAAATAAATAGAGGAATTGAAAAGAATGCTTGAATTAAAAATCAGAGAAAGAGACCAGTCCTCTGATGAGGAAATGTGCAGAGCCTATGATGAAGCACTACAGTCACCAAAAGCTGCTGAAAGTCGAAAACATTCTCAGCACACTAGCGACTTAGAAGCAGAAGATTGCCATAATGAAGAAGCATCACTATGCTCTTTAGGGTTGTTCATTGGTCCTAAATATTTCATTAAAATAAATTTTTGTCCATTTGAATACAAAGATTATGAGCTTGATTGTATGATAGATTTAGGTTGCTAAATAAATTTGGCAAAAGGAAATGCTATACCATCGTTCTACTGGGAAAAAAAAAATGAACATGGTGTAGCCTTTCAAGGAACTCTTGTACAGCTCAAAGGAAGAGTTCCATATTTTCCAATAAGCATCAGAGGAATAAAATAAGTTCCGCACCTCAATAGACTAGATGATCTTAAGGATGATTGCATAATAGGTTCATCTTTTTTACATAAAGTCATCCCCATTATAGTCAATGAGCCCAATATTATTTTTACTTGTACAATAAATGTCAGAAGAGTTTCCACATCTCTATATTATTCTGCTTCTTTCAAATGTAAGAATTGTGTTCCTCAATCTAACCCCATTCCTAGTTTTGCATAACTATTCAAAATGGAAAGATGCATCGCCTATGTAGAAATGCATAAGGAATCTGCCCTCTCTAAAATTTCCTCAAAATTAGAGAAGGATTACACCTCAGAGTCACCTAATGTGTTTTGTACTAGAGAAAAGTACTTTTTTCTTTACCTTTTAACCCTCTGGAAAAACCAAAAGCCCAAAAATCCTCTGTTTCCCTCATGTCTCCCTCAGAAAGAGAATTTTGTGCAAACAAAATTAAATAACTATTATACAAAGGTCTCATAGAACCCTCTAAGAACCCATGGGAATGCCAAGCATTTTTTGTCAATAAACACTTTGAGATAAAAAGAGGAAAACCCAGACTGGTTGTGAATTTTAAACCCTTGAATAAAGTCCTTGAACCATTCCGTTACCCTCTCCCTGATAAATCTAGTCTTTTGCAAAGAATACCAGGATGTACAATTTTTAGCACATTTGACTTGAAGTCTGGTTTTTACTAGATTGGAATTGAAGCAAAAGACAGGTTCAAAACTACCTTTGTTGTTCCACATGGGAAGTATCAGTGGAAATTCCTTCCATTTGGCATCAATAATGCACTATCAGAATTCCAAAAAGTAATGGAAGATATTTTCAGAGAAAAGAAATGGGAATTAGTGTATATAGACGATATTCTTATTTGTTCCAAAAATTTGCAGGAACATTTAAAACATATTCAAGAATTTTATTCTTTTTTTTAAAACATGGGTTGGTTTTGTCAAAATCCAAAATGGAAATTGGAAGAAAGGATATTGAATTTTTAGGATATAAAATAAGTAAAGGATAGGTGATTCTTCAAGAACATGTCTTGAAGGTTTTTGCTCACTTCCCTGATTAGATCTTGGAAAAAGTTCAACTGTAGAGATTTTTGTGAATCCTAAATTATATCAGGTCATTCTACAAAGGACAGGAAGATGAAATTCATTTATTGCAACAATGACTGAAGAAAAATCCACCAAAATGGAATAAAAATATGACAAATACAGTAAAGACAATCAAAGAAAAAGCGAAACAACTCCCTCCACTCTCACTCCCACAAGGATCTGGTCAAATGGTGATTGAAATAGACACCTCCAATAAAGCTTGGGGAGATATTCTAATAGAAAAACATGGAGATAAGGAGGAAATATATGGTTACGCCTCAGGAGAATTCAAAACCGCAGAAATCAATTATCTGTCAAGTCACAAAGAAATCCTTGCAGTAAAAAAGACTGTAAAACATTTCAAGCTTTATCTAAAAACTTCAAGTTTATTGTTAGGACATACTTGAAAATAATTCCTGGTATATTTAAGAATGAAAATCTTATGGTAGAAAATAGTTCTAGGATTTTAAAATGGTTCCTTTGGTTACAAAACTTTGATTTTGACATTGTATATAAACCAGGTTATTCAAATTGTGTTGCTGACATGTTAACCAAAGAAGAACTACAGGAGAAGACTAGTGTCAATATGTTTAGCTATGGAGCATCCAGCTCATCAAATAAAAAATACAAGGCCCGGATCTTCAATGATCCCTTGTTAGAAGATGAAAGAGAAGATTTTTTGAATTGTGCCAGCAAAAAGGAAGTAGATAAATATCTGGCACTCTTTTTCATCCAACAAGTAAATTCCTCTCCTCTAAAAATTAAAATCTTGGAGAGATGGGAAAAACAAGCCTTTAAAGGTTTAGAAAATGCTCTGCACCAGCTTTAGCAAATCAATCAGGTTTGGATTGACACAACCTATGCAGATGGACAAGAATTTTATTATGTGGATATAGGCCTAGGGTTTGTGACATGGAATAACTACAACCTCATATTGCAGTTCTGCAAAGAACAAGGAGAGATAATAATCCATGGAGATCCTTCTACACTAGTGCAACAATAATGGTCAGGATGGACATAAGTTTTCCCTGACAAATCCTGTCCAAGGAAATACTGGGTTCAACGACGTGCCAATTTCATATAACACCCACAAGCAGACATGATCGCAGCACACCACAATCATATGTGGTTTAAATTTAATCTCTAACATCTTGGAGGAGCTTACTCCCCTCTTGAACCCCCTATTTTCACTTAGCAGAAATACAGAAGAATGGACAAAAATGGACGCTTTTGGATAATAAAATTCATATGAGAACGATTCCTCTAAATACTAAAGTTGAATCCATTTTCCAAGGAGAATTCTGTTGTATTACTAATGGAGTCATGATCGGATTCAATGTGGAACAATGATTTTCAACGTGCTTGTTTCCAGACCTGAATCTAGTTATGGTAGAGAATCTGACAAATTCCCTGGTTGTACATGTGGGGAAAACCCATGTATTTGTAATCATGACAATGAATAATGAAAAGCATCATGGACTGCCAATAGTAGCTCCACTATGTAAAAATTCTAGTCTAGTTGTCAATCGGTAGCCTTCTTTCACATGGCTTGGGTGACTTACCCAACAAAAGGTGTGATTTGATCCACTGCCATGAGATCTGAATCAAGTCTTTTTACCGATAGGTGTAAGTTTCGGGTCACCAATTTACCGACTAAATATGTATAAATAAGGTGCTCCTCCCCTCATTTGAGAATCGAGTGTTTTTTAGTATAGTAATATTTCTACATTTTATCCCCATGTCGAGCACTATGTATGCTCTCCCTCTACACCTCGAGCGATCAAATGGGATCAAAAGTAGTGATCTCACTTGTAATGATTCTGTAAAACTAGTAGTGTATTCTCTCCCTCTGCACTTAGTGTGATCAGCTGAGATCAGAAAATCTGGTTAGTGTAAGTTTGTGATTGTGATGATGTTCACCCTTAGAAGACAAACAAGATTTTAAGTCTGTATTAAGAAGATGCATTTTTTGAAGTCTTAGAAAATTCTTTGCACCAGCTTCAACAAATCAATGAGAAAACAGGTAAAAAAGGTGGGGCTAAACAAGCATTTATAGGCTTAGAAAATTCTCTACACCAGCTTCAGAAACTCAATCATGTTTGGATTGACAAAAGTTCAGAAAAGATAAAGAGAATATGCTTAGACTACAAATCAGAGAAAAGCAGAATTCTTTAAAGCAGTTGGTAAAAGAAATAGAGGAATTGAAAAGAATGCTTGAAATAACAATCATAGAAAGATACCAGTTATCTGATTAAGAAATGTACAGAGCCTATGCTGAAGCACTACAGTCACCAAAAGTTGCTGAAAGTCCAAAACATTCTCAGCACACTAGCGACTTAGAAGCAAAAGATTTCCATAACAAAGATCCGCGCCTTGGATTTTTTATTTGATGATCTGGATGATCCATAGCTAAGCATATTGAGGCTAGGATTCTTCTAAAGTCTCTTGAAGTCGCATTCACATTCTATCTTGGTGTCTCTTGGTATCAGAGCCAGCGTGACATTTGTATCATCTATTTTTACTTGTAAGTTTCAGAATCTCTTTGAATCAAATTCTAGTATTATATTATGAAAATCTATTTGTCCATTAGTAATCTGAGAGAAATTTCATTTCTTGCTATAAAAGTATCTGTGTGGAATAGTTTTGATATCCGAGTCCGTTTTAGAGTTTTGGTGGCTATAGTCATTGGTTTCAGGTCTTGAAAGTCCACTTGTGTTGTCTCTTAGTAGACTTGTAGGATATCTTCAGGACCAAAACTATTTCTTTACTGCGTGATTCCAGCAAGTGTTCCATGGATCCTTCAATGGACTCTGTAGGGCTAACATCTCTGGATTTCCAATCTGAAGAACCATCGCTAGGATCTTTAGGGTTGTTCACTGGTCCTAAATATTTCATTAAAATAAAGTTTTGTCCATCTGAATACAAAGCTTATGAGGTGGATTGTATGATAGATTGAGGTTGCCAAATGAATTTGGAAAAAGGAAATGCTATACCATCGTTCTATTAGGAAAAAATAAATGAACATGGTGTAGCCATTGAAGGAACTCCTGTACAGCTCAAAGGAAGAGTTCCAAATTTTCCAATAAGCATCGAAGGAATAAAATAAGTTTTGCATCTCAATAGACTAGATGATCTTAAGGAAGACTGCATAATAGGATCACCTTTTTTACATAAAGTAAGCCCCATTATGAAAATAATGGGAATGTTGGCATCTTTAACATTAACATTAACGTGAACATTGAATTATTCAATACACGTTAAATATATTTTTAGCAATGTGAAAAGGTTAGAGATTGTAAATGATTCTAATTTTTCTTTTTAAAAACAATAGATAAAATTAATGTGATTTGTGTTTCATTACTATCTAAATAATTGACATTTTATTTTTAAGCAAAACATTATATTATTGTAATAAAATATTATATGGAACTTTAAAACTTGGGGCTTTTTCGGTTCCCCAAGAAATCCAACAGCTAGATGTTCATCTCATATTTCTCCTTTGCACCCCTTAACCCATTACTATGCCTATCCAACAAAGAACTGTCAACAGCCTTTCTCCAATTACATAATCGAGTTACATGCCTCTGACAAAACCCCCTTAACCATAAACCTTCTACCGACAAAAATATAAACTCTTGAGATAGTAGGAAAAATTGGACGATTCCATTAAAAATAAACAAAGAAACAGAACCTGAAACCCGAATAGTCAATGTCCCTTGGCTTGAGCACCTTCTGAGAGTGGTCCTGGTAAGCTCTCATGCCCGCAACAATCTGTCAAGCCTCCCTCCAACTTATCACCATCATGATGGCCAGCTGAACCCAACATCAAACCTGAAGCCATCCATTTCAAACCACATGGACTAGCACATGAAATATCCGATGGAGAAATTTACCAGCTATCAAGTCAATTTTCTGGTGCATCAATTGATTATCATGATTATTCTCCTTCCATGCATTCACTCATTCCACATTTCCCTTAGCTTTATTCTCCCTCTCCATCAAAACATGGGACATGAGGCCCTTCATGACAGAGTAAGTGGCGATGATGTGATCATACATAAATAAATTCCCATTATTTGAACCAGGGTCCTAGACCCATTCAACAATATCCTCCATATCCTCAACATTGAGATTTTTTACCTAATTCCATAGGTTTTCCTCAACGTGTTCAATTTCATATCGGATTGATAGAGGGATTCTATCCCTAAAGAAATTGGATTCTTAGTAAGTCCTCTTTTCTTGTCAGGTTACCTTCACCCTCTTCCCCTTTTGCCCCAGTTTCATATTTTCTTTCTATTTCCTTCCCTTCGAGACCATGCCTCTCCTCCACAAATGCCACCTAATAGTACTCTGACCTTACCTCTGTAAGACAACACAATCTCAATAAAATGAGCACTGCATAGGAAAATATGGAAAATTCTAGGCTTTCAATCCACGTTTATAGAAATTCTCCCCTTCCTTCTACTAATGACACTCATTGTGAGGATGTCCTGCTTCTAAGTGTGCTGGATGATATTGTTTGATCTATTATCACCTCAGATTATGATGGAATACTTCATCATCATTTCAAGGATTTCTCCATAACCCTTCCTCATTGCCACATGTATTGGGCCTTAAATGCTCCTCTTGTCTATTTTGATGTTGGTTAGTATGACAACCATCCAAGGGTGAAGGATGGTGATTGCAACAGGTCATGGTTGTACTCTATGAATGTGTCATTTCCTGTTTAGCATGTAAATTCCCCACATCACTTCAATCTCAATGATTACACAACATGTCTTGGGAAGCCATCTCCTCGCATTGAATAACCCAATCTTGTGGCCCACAATATGCGAACCGGTTATCCCTCCTTTGGTGTTTTACAGCTTCCCTTACATCTTATAAGTGCTCAAAAACACTTTTTCCATCACATAGGACATGTATATAAGTCCACTCATGAGGCTTTACTAGTTGGGCTTCCAATTTTTCCATCCTACATATTATCTGCTAGCTAGATACCACTTTTGACGCCCATTTTCCATGTTGCATCTGCTTCGCCATTTGCATAATTATTCTTCAATCCCCTTCAATTATTGCAGGTTCCCAATGATGGCATTAGATCAAATTCAAACCTTGGATAAGCTCCTCCAACTCAGTAGTGTTTTTTGAATCATGGCTAATTTAACCTTGGTAGAATTGAATTATGTTTCCCTCTTGGTCTCTAATCACTCCTCTATACCCAACTAATCCAGGGTTTCTCTTAGAGGAACCATAAAAATTAATCTTAACCTGTCAGAGGAGGGGTCCAAACCTTTGGGATATCCTGGAGACACATTCTCGATTTCCTTTTTCCCACCCTTGGTATTCTTTAGTTAGGCCTCATTCAACCACAATTCTATCTTCTTGATAATTCATGTCTTGACTCCCAATATCTGTCCTCCCATTTGGTAATTTTAACTATTTCTTGGATATGCATGACCACACTACTCCAAACCTTCTCAGTATTGGATTTGTTATCCTATAAAATTCTTCGATTTCTCTCCTTCCAAACTTCCCACGGCAAGAAACCTGAGGATATTAGACAAATATAGGTCACGATAAAATTATTGTAGGCATTAGTATCCCACTCCCTGATTGTCTGATCAGGTTACCCACGTATGTGATTGGAGCGTCTAAACAATTATGCTCCTTTGTCCCATAGGACCGACACAAAGGGGCATGAATCAAGAAGATGATTCATAGTTTCCTCCTCCTGATAGCACATTTGGAATACATATGTGCCAACTAGCCTCATTTTTTAAAGTTTTCCCAAGTCATGTTTTTGAGATGCGTGACCAAGCAAAGAAAAGCAGTGACTTTTGGACACTAGTTTTCCTTCGACACCTTTTTCTAGATTTCCTCTTCCTGCATCTCCCCGATGTTAGTCCATAGCTCGTGATCCTCCTTAGTACTGAAGATTCCTTTCAGATATTATCCCTACCACAACTTATCCAGACCCATTTGGATATTGATGCATCTTTCCTGAAGATAATCCATAATATCGAGTACCTCATTTACTAGAAATATCCCCCCAACCCCCTCCCCACCAATTAGATGGGTTCCATTCATCATAATCACGATCTTCCAACCTCCTAGCCTATAATTGGTTGACATTAACTAGAACCAGTTCCCTGGATCTAATCCCGGTCCCCTAAATGTCATTTTCATCACCATTTTAGGCATTCATTTCGAGGCATCATTCCAAAAGTTGAAATATCCACCATCCCATATTTCCTAGAAACTGTGCTCTTGTATAATGCTTTGGCTGCTAAAACAAGTCCTCCAAATATGTGATCCTAGCTTATCCTCATTGAATCAGATGATATCCTCCATTTGTTTGTCTTGGGCATACTTAGTATGCAACAATTTTTCCCAAGGTGCCTCCTTATGAGAGACCCAATTCCCCCAAAATTTCATTATTTTTCCTTGGGTCTCTAATTCTGAGCCCTCATTGAGCTTTCAGTTTTGCAGACCCTATCCCTGCTGATCAAATCCCATTTTTGTTTATCCGAGTTTCCCCCCATAGAAATTGTTGTCGTTGGATGATTCTTAAATCTTTAAGAACAGCTTTTGGCGTTGCCATAATCGAGAATAAGTAAATTGACATTTCCTGAAGGAACCCTATTATGAGAGTTACTTTACTAGCCAAATTAAATGGTCACAGGTCCAAGTTTGGTATATTTCTTCTCATATGTCCAGTAAGTCAGCCTAAGACACCTTCCCGAGGACCCCTTCAACTAGAGGTGCACTAAGAAATTTGGATGGAAGGGAGATCCCCTGAAATCCCAAGATTCTAAGGATATTTCACTGTGAAATATTGGGAGTGTTAAAGAAAAAAACCCGTGACTTTTTGTTATTCACCTCCAGTCCCGAAGCCTTCGAAAATATAGATAGACATTTCTTAAAATATTTAACTTCCTAAAACAGAAGGTGGTCCATAAGAATTGTATCGTTAACAAAATGCTGGTGCATTTCTTGTCAGCTCCATTATGGAGATTCATCCCTTATATCTCCCCACTTTCTGTCATTGCCTTGATTAGTTTTCTCAAGCCTTCTGCCATTAGGATAAAAAAAAATGGGGAGAGGGGATCCTCTTAACGAATACCCTAAGTGGGAATAAACGTATTCATTGGATCCCCATTCAGCAGAATGGAGAAAAAGGTAGAGAAGTCATATTCATAATAAAGCAATCCATTCCCAGCTAAAACCATAAGCTTTAGGAATTTCCTTCATGAATTTCCAACTTAATTTTTCATAGGTTTTAGAGATGTCCGGCTTAAGAATAATTCTAGGATTCTTTGTAACCTTTGGAGAATGGATCACTTCATGAACCACGATGACACGATCAAGGATTTGGAGACCCTCCACAAATCCATATTAGTATAGGACCACCAATGTTGGGAGGATGGGTTTAAACACATTAGCAATAACTTTAGTTATAATTTTGTAAATTACATTGCATAAAGCAATTGGTCGAAACTTACTTGGTGTATCGGAACCTTCAGACTTTGGGATAAGAGTGATTAAAGTGGAATTAAAGGCTTGAAGCACACTTATGTTGTATCTAGAATATTCAACAATTCGCCATACATCTAACTTGATCATATTCCATAAATGATGGAAGAAATTCATCGTAAATCCATCCAGCCCTGGATATTTTCCATCTCCCATTTGATTAATTTCTTCCTCCACTTCCCGCAATTCCATAGGATTAATTAAAAGGTAATTCTACTCTAGGTTCACCCTAGCAGGGATATGTTGGATTATATTTGAGATATCATATAATATATCCATCATATCCTACTTCATAATATCTGGAAGCAACATGGTGTACACCAACCATTTTGTTCTTCCATATGAACCACTCATTCCTTGTTTCCACATACACTAGACTACTTCCTTCGATGAAATATCAAAAATCCTGATTGTGGGGCCAAGGTTTCACCTTTCGCCCTTCTGTTATTAGCCAAAATGGCACTTCTCCATCCGAGTGCTGACATTCATCATGTCGGTATACAAAAGGACAATTTGGATTGAAGTGGCCAAAACACTATAGATGTGCATGACCTTTTGATGCATTATCTTCAGACCAGCTTTATATATTTTTATTCTGAGTTTTGGTATGCATACGTGACTATGTGCATTGCAACTCATGTACTATATGTGACTATGTGCATTGCAACCCGCGTATACCTTACATACGTGAGTTCCCTTTGAGAAACACGCGTGTCATACATGAGTTTCCTATATTAATACTCGTGTATACCTTAATTCAACATTAAAAAATATAAATCAAGATTAGATGATATTAGTTGGGCCCTAATCCCTAACTATCCCAACTGTCTCAACCATCCCAACCTTCGAAACCACTCTTTTTCCAAAAGTATAAATATAGGCCTTGGGGTGGGGCTAAGGAATGAATTTTTTGGAGAGCAAAGTTATGCTGGTGGTATATCTTTAGAGTCTTGGAGCAGCAGAACTCAGAGTCCTTGGTTGTAGAGGNTATGAGATATTTCTTGAAGAATTGGCTCTTTGCAGGTGAAGAGAAGCATCCCTAGAAGCTTTGGAGAGGATTGGAGCAGGAGAAGATCAAGCTTGGATCAACCGTTGTTAATCGGGTAAGTCAATAATTTCTTCCTATTCTATTTTCATTATTTGTAAAGTTGATTGTCTATAAGTTAGTAGTAAGTTGGTAACCCCAGACCCTAGGTTACAAAGGTGAAATGTCCTGAACAACAGAACTGGTGACTCCGCTGGGGAGGCCAGCCTGCTGTGGGTTTATTCTATAGAAACTTTACTAGTATTTGCTCTGTTTCTGATTCTGAGTGTGGTTTTTCTTATATTTCTTGTAATTTATAGTGTAGTGTGCCTAGAAGCCTTTACTTTTTTTTTTTTTGAAAAATTTTTTGTTGTATATGAGGGTTTCTATTATACACAGTCGTGTATAACAACTTGTATACGTGGGTTTCTCTATACGACAGTTGCATATGGTACGCAGGTTGTCTTCATACACAGTCATGTATATCCTATAGTAGCATAATTTTTAGTAGGGTTTGCTTGTCCCTATTTTGTTTGATTTTTGCTTGCTTGGGAGTCTTCTGATTCTGGCATGACTCTGTGAGTCTAAAAGTTTTGTGTCACACCTTGTGCTTGTTTTTCAAGCCTTTGATCTTTCTTGATTTGAATTTTCTTTCATCTCATAACTTGATGTTGGTCCTCTTGATTGGTTGATGAGTTCAGTGATTTGTGTCTAAGTTAGTGATAAGGGATTTGGATACTTTATATTTTGTACTGCTCTTTGTAGTGTTAGGATTGCATTTTGTTCTTTTGTGAGTCTAGTGGACTTTTTTGGTTCAATAGTTTCTCCAAGTTGGTTTTTTCCGAGTCTTCTTCTTGTTTAGTTGAAGTAGGTTATTTTTAGGTCCTTTATACTTCATTTTACTTATTATATGCTTTGATTATTCAAACTTGCTCAAAAAATTTGCATTTAGTTGCATTGTAGTTTTTGAAGAATTTTGAAAAAAGTGAATAAAACATCTTATACTTTGGCATTTAGTTGCACTTAGTCATTTTCCTTTCAGTATTTTTTCAAATAAAATTTCAAAAAGAATAAAAAGAATTCTTAGTATTCTAGCACTTAGTTTCAATTTCATTAGCTTACATTTACAAAAAAGAAAAAAAATTTGGTTTAAGTAGTTGCAATTTTCTTTATACATCATTTTACTTTTTCTTATCGAGTCTATAACATCACAGTCTTTTGCGCCATTTACCTTCTGACTAAGAATAACCCTTAAAATGAACGATATAATTTAAAAATTATTAGTAAGTTTTATTTTATAGTCTCATTCACCAACTAGCTTAGGATAGACTTGTGGAATAAGGGTTTAACTCTCCACAAGTGTTTAAATTCAGACGTAGATGGCCAATCATTAAGTAAATCCTCTTCTATTTTGATTGTATTTGGGAAGATCCTCTCAAACGGGAGTTAAGCACAAGGCTGCGCGGAGGCTTGGACTGAGGAGATAACCCTTTGATTCCTTGTCAAAGCGTAGACCAAGGTTTTTGCGCATCTAGGGATTATGTCTTAGACAGGGTTTCAGGCTTTGATACCATGCCCATGTGTACGAACCAGGCTTGCAAATGTCCCCGCAGACTGTCAGTATAGTTGTAGTAGCATTTAGTCTCTTTTGACATTTACGGTTTATACACAGGTACACCAAAAGGCTATTTTTGGTTAACCTTGGATAGGCTTGGAAATTAACCCTTGTAGAAAGTGTGGGAGGGCGATGGGTGATTCCTCTGCTTGTGCCTAAGAACATCTTCAAGGACGCCAAGTAAATGTCTCTCATATTTCTTTTGGAAATCACATCCTATACCCCTTGTGTTTGTTGTGGCTTTAGGAAGTTTTGTAGTGATTTCTCTGTGGTTTGTTTGTGTTTAGCCGACCTTAGGGTGTGAAGAGTCAAATTTTCAATCATGGAGGACCAACCTCTTAGAAGATCAAGAAGGTTGCAAAATATTCCTTTGTTTACTACAGTGGAGCCTCCACTACCCCCTCAAAGGCAGAGATTAGACACAGTCGGTTCTTTCGAACTAGTAGGAATTAGTGAAGTTCCGGGTGAACCATAACTTAGGACAAACCAGGTTGATAAAACCATAGTAGAGATAGAAGACTTGCAAGTTGACAAGTTTGCAAGAAATTTTAATTCACCGCTTACTGACCTAAATCATCTAGTGATCGTCCTTTCATTTCACCTGTGATTTGTGTTCCTGTGATAAGACTAATGTCTAGTGCAGGAGAAATTTATTCTGCCCCCATTTCAGCTATTCCGACTGAAGGGGTGCCACCTCCCCCAGTTGGTACCCCTAGAACAAGTATACCTGATACTCCCTTGACTCCAGCTAGTCGGGTGGTTCAACCACTGGCTTCCACAAATATGGAAGGTACTTCTAGTGGGGTGGTCACTGGGATTCCTAGGGTACCTTTTGCTTCACCTTCTTTTGCACACACTACTCAAAGTGGTCCTATTGGATCCTCTTCATTTTTCCAGGGATTTCCTTGGAATGGGGGGAACATTCCCTCATCCACTCCATATGTAGGCCCCACACCTGCATATGTAGGGGTACAGTTTGGAAACACTAACCCTTATGGTCAAGGTTTTCAAACGCCGATTTCGACTCCTTTCATGAGCTCTCCTTTCCCGCTTTTTAGCACAAGAATACCTGCTCCTGTTTTCCAAACTTCGGTTTCATATGGAGTAACTCAAACCACATACACTACACCACATATGAACAATCCACTTACTTATGGGTGGAATCCTTTCCAAAGTGGTTTGACTACTTTGTAACCGGTATCTGGGGGAAACCTTGCCTTTACTTTTGGGAATTAGGGGGCAAGTCTTTCTACTTCCCAAGCTCATACTTTTCAGGCTCCAGTTAGACCCAAAATTCATTTCCTGACAACTTTGAACTTGCCAGACTTGTACAAGTTAATGAATGACTCGGTGAAACATGATGCCACCTGGCCACTTGTCCCTACCAAATTACCCTTAGATATTCCAAAATTCGAAGGAAAGTTGGTGAAGACCCAGGGGCTTATATCACCACCTTTCACTTACGATGCTCTTCCAACTCATTGAATGATGACACCGTTTGGTTGATATTGTTCCAAATAACTGTAACTAGTGTCGCAGCAAAGTGGTACATTGAACTGCCCTTTATTGAGTTTGATAGTTTTTGGTACTTAGCTAATGTGTCCCTTAACCATTTCTAGCTTCCTATCCAGTATGATTCTGGTACAGACTTATTTTCCACCTTTCAGCAGGACAAAGCCACCCATATTTCAGATCACATCCAAGAGTGGTGAAGATGGAAAAGTCTCATTAAGGCCACTATCCCTCTCGGGTTTTTGTTAGAATGGCTCCTTAATTCCTTATTACCGTATATATCTAAGGATGTATCCACTTCGGGAGTAACTGATGAGGAAGAGGATATCCTCAGGTCCCAATAGTTAGATTTGATATATTCTCAGTCTAGGATTTTATATGAAATCATCCCTGATGCACCGAGGCCAGCACATAGTGTCGAGAAACCTAAGCCTGGACCCCATGCCGATGGTGAGGTTGGTTCAGTTAAATCTCCCACTATGGAATCTTTGGTGAAGGGTGAAATCATGAATCTGGGTGTCTAGTTTGGGGGGGCTTATGAGAAAAGCAGTGTTGTTTTTCCAAATTTGTCAACTTCGAGCAAAGAAAAATTAGATTTGTATTTAGAATTTCATTTTGTAGTAAAAACAAAAGTTGTAGATAATTGTGTTAGCTCTCTATCAGTTATTTTTTAGATTTTTTTTATTGGCATTCGATATGCCATTTTTGCACGTGTTTGATAGTATTTTATTAATTAATGAAATTATAATAAATAGTCATGTTTTTTAACACCGGTTTATTCATTATTCAAGTATTGTTCATTAAAAAAATAAAATGTTATGATGATCTAGAAAGATTGTACTAAAGGTTGTCTATAAGTTTGTATCCAACAACTGCATGCAATAATTATTAGAATTTTTGGAAGTGGACCAATCTGAAAAACTACCATAAAATTGACATGTTTAGTTTGGCACAATATCTTCTCTAATTTCCAATTAAAAAAAAAACAAAAAGTACCCTTTTGAAGACAACACATCAATGTTGGGCACCATGAGTTTTCCAAAAAAATTTATCGTGTCTTTAAGAAGTTATTTATTTTTCATTTCAATGCATTCTATTAAATTTTGAAGCAATCCACACACCTTCTAAGAAAAATAATAAATAAAATTAGTGGATCACACCAATTAAAAAAAATAGCATATATAGAAAGTAGATTGAATTATGTAACTAATGGTATTATTTGTGAAGAGAAATTGTAAGTATTTGATATGATTCGATCTATCCAAAATTGGAAGAAGAGTAAAAAAAGAAATGGAATTCCATTTCTAAAAATTTACAGGTTTTTGGCCGAAAAATATTTCAGCCGAAATTTACTTTTAACGGATTTTGTTAATTTTAAAATTAGAAAGTTAGAAATTTAGTTCTTTCTAACTTTAAAGTTAATGGTATCCGTTAAAAGTAACTTTCGACCGAAATTTAGTTCTATGTTTTCGGCCGAAAACATAAATTAGTTTAGCTGAAATATTATGGAATATGAATTCGAAAAAATTATTTGCATGGAATAGACACCCAGATTCATGATTTCACCCCGAAACAACTCCATGAGTTGTCTGTTAAATAGTCTACAATGGAGGCAGTAGAGGCTTCCCCCTCACCCCAAAACAAAAACGTTTTTGCTCAATGCTCCCGAAAGGGCAATCAGCAGCTCGATGGAAAAAAGAAGAAGGGGAAGAAAGGTGAGGGAAACCAAAATAAGCCAAAACCCACAAACAATGCTGATGGGGGGAAAAGAGAGAAGAAGAAGGTGAAATTTCCATGTAAGTTGTGCCAAGAAGATCAACTGACCCATCAATTCCCTGTCATAGATCAAGCTCAAAAGCTCCTAAAAAATCAACAACTGGATGTTCTAAAGGATCATTTTCCACAAGGACAGAATGCAGCTTCAACTTATAATGTAGCAGGGGGCACTATTAATGCCCCTGACCCAAGCTATATCAACATGATTCGATCCCAGACCTTACTCCAGACTAGAAACAAGAACTATGAGACAGAGGCTTCTGAGAAGGGTAAGTCTATAGGTGAAACTTCTAACCCTCTCACAATTGAAAAACCTATTGAAACTATGCCTAAGATACCAAAAGGTGTCTTCAAGAAAGCATTGCACAATCCTAATGCTAGGGATGCAACCAATTACTCTATAGTTGAAGATTTAGACCAAACCCCTTGTGCAATATCAGCTTTGGAGGTGTTACAAAGTTGTCCCTCCCAGCGCGATGCACTCTTAGCATCCTTAGGTAGTATGGATTCATCAAGCCTCACGGTGAAGTTTAATTTGTCTGATGTCAAAATTTTCCTACCATATCATGTGGCCTTATCAATAGATGTCATCCATGGAGAAATAACCATCGGAAGGGTAGTTTTCGATGAAGGTGCTTCCACATGTGTCAAGTCCTTGTCTTGTTGGAAGGCTCTTGGATCTCCATAGCTAGTTCCATCGAACAACCTACTTAATTCTTTCGTCAGAAGGTCATTTCATCCACCTGGTATCCTATCGGCTTTCGATATAAAATTGGAAGGGAAGGCAGTGTCTGGTTAAGTAGAGGTAATAGATGCGTCGTTGGATTATAACTTTCTCTTGGGGAGAAGTTTGACTTATGCCATGTCTGCCATTGCATCGGTCATTCTTTGGGTAGTAGTGTTTCCACACGAAGGGAAGTTGGTTACACTAGACCAACTCAATTTCACTCAGAAAGGCCGCATTGAAACTAATGAGTCCACCATTCCATTGGTTGATCAGTTCAAACTTGCTTCAGAGAGCTTAGGGGCTGGAATATATTCATCATTAATGGGCACATTTAATATCCTAGCCTCGATTAACTATTTAGGTTCTACCAGTGTAGGGAAGTCTATTGCAATGGTTAGCGATAGAATGGATCCTTGGGTCCTTCCTTCCCATCATGATCCTGAAGTTCCCTTATCGGCAGTGGAAGTAGCTTATCAAGCTATTGTTAAAACCACTATTGATCCTATTTCAGTTCCTCTTACAGTCTTAGAGGAATCGAAAGAAGCCTATCTGCTTGCTTGGGAAGAGAACTCTTTGCATACTGACAACTGCTTAGACATGGTTTTTCCTTCATACAAAGCCATTTTGGAAGCCATGAGAAGGCGAGATAAGATCTTTGAAGATCTTCATCATAGATCCTACTTCCTTCCAGATTTAAGCAGGATTGAAAATTAAGAGTTTCATGTGAGACTGGCAGGTGATGCTGATATACCAATCAATCCCTTACCAAGGGAGGGAATCTTTATCGAGGGAAATATGGAAAAAAATTTCGTTGATATTCCTTTCAACATCACTACAAACCCAAACGTTGTGGAAAATGTATATATTGTTGCAAACTTCTCTCCAGAGGAGCTATCTATACGACCTTGTTTAAGGAATTCCATGATGTTTTTGCCTTGTCATATGAGGAGATGCCAGGAATAGATCTATTGATAGTTGAACATGAAATAAAAACCTATCCTGATGCCAAACCAGTTTCACAAAAACTTAGACTTTCTAATCCACGTAAAGCGGCAGCCGTTAAGGATGAAGTTGAAAAACTGCTGAAATCTTGTTTTATTTACCCTATAGCTTTGACAAAATGGGTATCCAACCATGTTCCTGTTGATAAAAAGAAAGGGATGATACTTGTCTGTACTAACTTTCATGATTCAAACAAAGCTTGTCCAAATGATAACTACTCCACACCATTCATAGATCAAATCATTGATGCTTGTGTGGGGAGTGAAGTCTTTTCGTTTATGGATGGTTTCTATAGGTATAATCAGATTCAAATCAAGCTAAAAGACCAACATAAAATGACTTTCATTTGTCCTTGGGGTACATTTGCGTACAAGCAAATTCCTTTTGGATTGAAAAATGCAGGGGCTACTTTTCAGCGGGCAATGAATTTTTCCTTTCATGAAATTAAGTCGATTGTCCAACCCCACCTTGATGATCTACCAGCACATTCTCATAAGAGGATCGATCACCCAGATCACTTGTAGTTAATATTCAAACGATATAGATATTGTAAAATTCGCTTGGATCCCCATAGGTGTGTTTTTTGTGTCGAGTCAGGTAGGCTGCTCGGGTTCATTGTTTCTGACAAAGGTATTCAGGTGGATTCTTTGAAATTTGAGGCCATTGTAAATATGCCTCCTCCCCATTCTATCAGGCAACTTTAGAGCCTGCAAGGGAAATCTACCTTTCTTCGACGTTTTATCGTGAATTATGACAAGATCACCAAAGGTTTCATGCGCCTGTTGAAATAGGACACCCCATTTGTATGGGATGAGACTGCACAACTTTCATTCTAGGCATTAAAGAAAGCTTTGTTGTCGGCATCTTTATTGTGTCCGCCAGATTACTCTCGAGATTTTATATTGTATCTGGCCACATCTGAGTCGACCATTGGGGTAGTTCTAGTCTAGGAGGATGATAAGCCCCGAGAGCATGTCATCTACTATCTTAGCCATGATTTAGCTGGCCCTGAACTTAGGTACTCCCACGTCAAAAAGTTGGCCTTAGCAGTTGTATATGATGTCCAGAGGTTATGTCACTATATCTTGCTGAGGAATACGGTAGTAGTGGCGGATGTCAATCCTTTCCAATATGTATTTTCTCGACACACAACCGAAGGCAAATTTAACAAATGGATAGTCCTTCTCCACGATTTTGACTTGGATTTTCAATCCTCCAAATCCTCCAAATCCTTAGTTTTTGTTGAGCTCATTGCAAAATTTCCAGTTGAAGAAGATATAGCAATTGAAGAAGACTCATTCCCAGATGAGCACATTTTCTTGATTTCCACCTATGACCTGTGGTATGGGCATATACTTATCTATCTCAAGACTCTGAAGTGCCCTGCAATATTTTCGTGGGAAGAGCGACGCAAATTACGCACACATGTGAAAAACTACCTCATCATCAGAGATACTTTGTATAAAAGAGGGGTAGACTCTGTTTTGCATCGGTGCCTCACCCATGAAGAGGCTGAGATTGTCCTAACTGATGCCCATAACAGAGCCTATGGGGGTCATTTATCTGGGATAGAAATGAACCAAAATATTTTATGTGCCCGTTATTTTTGTCCCACGATCTTCAAGATTATGTGGAAGACGTGAAGCGTTGTCATCCTTGTCATCTTTACACCAGAAAGATGTGGTCGCATCCTGCTCTATTATTTCTCGTCATCATGGCTGGCCCCTTCACCAAATGGGGGATAGATTACGTGATGTGTAACCCAATTTCTATTGGGGGGCACAAACATATTATTGTCGCTGTAGATTACTTCACGAAGTAGGAAGAGGCAGTGCCCACCTATAAATATGACGGGCAAACTGCAGCTTTTTTCATTTTTAACCATATTATCGCATGTTTTGGTATTCCTAAAGAGATATTTACTGACCATGGAAGTCACTTCCAAAATAGCATGATGACCGAATTGGCTACTATGTTAGGGTTTAAACAAGAACATTCATCTTATTTCTACCCATAGGTGAATGGTCAAGTCGAGGTAGTCAATAATACCTTGAAGACTATTCTCAAGCGTACTATCAACATAGCCCGGTCAAATTGGCACATCATGCTGTATCGTGTGCTTTGGGATTATCGAACACATGTGAAAAATTCCATGGGGTTCTAACCTTTCCAACTTGTTCATGGAGTAGAAGCAGTAACCCCGGTTGAATGCGAAATCCCATATTTAAAAATTGCCATTCATGTGTTACCTGATACGACTGAGCTGGAAGAACATATGCTACACTTAGAACATTTAGATGATTTGTGTAAAGATGCGCTGACTTCAAACGAATCTCACAAAAATAGGGTGAAAAATCAGTATGATAAATCTGTCAAACATGGGATTTTTTCTGAAGGAGAGCTTGTCTTGCTCTAGGACAAAGACAAAGAACCCCTGGGGGAAGGGAAATTTAGGCCTATATGGTTAGGAACCTATGTCATGTCGAAAGTATTGAAGAAAGGGGCATATGGATTAACTGACTTCGGAGGGAATAAGCTGCTCGAGCCTAGAAATGGGCTCTACCTGTAGAAGTACTATGCCTAGGCTTAGCACTTTTTCTTGTATTTTTATTGTATGTAACTTTATCTACAATAGCTAGCCAGTTTGTGTTCTTATATCATCTGTTGGTTGTTACAAATGTCTTCCGACTGGTTCATAGGTTTTCCAGATGGTGCTATTCGTCACACTTGCAACCTGGCTTCAGCCGCATGGGTTATTTACTCACCCTTAGGACAACTAGTTTCATCTAGAAGAACTTGTCTAGGTCCTGCTACTAATAATGTGGCTGAATACAGGGATGTCATTGAGCTTTTATGGGATGTCATGTCATGATTCATCACTCAGTTGGAAGTTAGACTTGACTCTCAACTGGTGGTTTCCCATCTTAATCGAGCTTATCAAGTGTGAAACCCTATTTTATTACGTCAGTTTTTGCAAGTTAGGTTATTGGAAATAAATTTTGAGTTTATTACATTCAATCACATTACAAGAAATCAAAATTCATTAACTGATGCATATGCGAATTATATCTTAGATTGGCATTTGACACACATTCCATAAAATATACAATAGAAACATTGCAAAACACATGTAAATAAACTGGCAATATACATATATATATATTTATATATGTGAATATCTATCCATATAAATAGGTTGAGTTCTTGATCCTTAGATCCATTCATAGTTGTATATATATACAAAAATGTACAAGAATGGATCATAATCCATAAAATGCTCCTAAAACCTAATCTTGACCACCCTAGTCATCCCTGTCCTTCTGTTCACAAGCATCTTCAGCTTCTTCAGCTGCTATAGCCTCCGCAAACTCTATGTAAACAAGCACTTCCATAGCTACCCTCCTCATAAGGCATATCCAGGTAGGTGGGATACCAACCACTAGTTCCTGCATGATGGTAGGGATGTGCTTAATGCGTAAAGTAGGGAATATTTGGGTAAGCCTAGCCATATTCCCCTCAAGAACCCTGATCAAACCTTGATCCTCCCCTACCACTGGTCTCACATACATACGAGGATCCCCATTAGGGTGGACTGGTCCAATATCTGTATTTTAAACATTAAAAGGATTAAAAACTTTATACATATGTATATATCTTTTATGATTAAAAATTCATAAAAATTTAAAAAACTTAAAAAACCAAAATACCTGATGCTCCCCATGCTCCTCCACGAGGGAGGACAAGGTCATTTTCACCCTGAAAATCCATCCCAGCATACGGAAACTGCTCCAATGCTGGTAGCTGGCGTCCCCACTATAAGTAGAATTCATCATCATAGATACTCTAAATCGAGCCACCGCCACCCTGGCAGAGAAATATTTCTCCCCACCTACTCAGTCTAGGCTGATGGGGAGAGAAATATGGTGGAGGTACTGCAGGGCTAAGGTTGGGCACTCTCTCAAAGAAAAAGGCCAACAATATACTAGAATAGCCAAAGTTCTTACGTCGGCCTCTCTTGTAGTCAGATAGTTGCTTCTTCATTATCGAGATTACTCTTGAGCACCAGTCAAATAAATCTCCCTTTAGGAATTCCACCACAATCCTCACTTGGTTTTGAGTTGTAAGATGGAGTGATGGTGATCCTGTAACCCTTACTACTGTTCTTACCAACACTTTTAATGGCAAGCTATGGATATGTGCAATAGGGATGCAAGTTCCTCTTTTATGAGTGCCAAGCGTTCAGTAAGTATCAATATAGTTTTGAACACTTAGAAGGTCACCGCCCCTGCTGGTACCTTCCAAGTTGACAGGAGCTCCCCGTTGTGACAAACCTGCAATAAAATAGATCATTCTTCCAGTGCAATCTCTAGAATCTCACCTTGTAGGTCAAATGCACCTAGATCACGATCCCAGTAGTTAATCAAAAACTCCAGCAAACAGACATTGGATCGCATCGGTGAAGTACAAAAGAACTTTAGAAACCCACTTTGCCGTAATGCATGCACCGTGGGGGAACTACGAAGTGCATCTTGGTCCATGGTTTCATGTTCCTTCTCCCTCCACTCCAACACCATGTTTTATCCTGTTCACAAATCCATTTTCAAACATCAAAAATCATTTAAAAACTTTGATTTTGGCCCTAAATATGATTTTCCTATGTCGCCCAATATACGTGACTATCCTTTGGGCATGTCGCATATCATACTTGGGTTGCATTTGGGAAATTCATGTATAAAACACATGTACATGACTGTGTAGGTTGCATACCCACGGATACAATGCGACCTTCCTAAAATTGGCTTAAAACATTAAAATTTTGCATAAAATTAAAAATTTGATTGGATGAAATGAAAGAGCATGAAGAGCTGATTTACCTGGCACTTGCAGATTTGAAATTTGTCCATTGGTTTGTCCACACCAAGCAATTGAAGTCAGAGGTAAAAATTGCCTATATTGGGTAAAAATATGAAATGGTGATTTTGATTTCTATTTTTGAACTATTTATAGAAATACTATAAAAATGTGGGTTTTTTTAACCTATAGTTTTAATTTCTATTTAAAAATCAACTAATACCATCTCATGTTTTCCTAATGCAATAGGTTCAAGGTTACTTAAAAGTGGTTATTCACTCATATAGGTTAGGATTTTGGTCATTTATATTCATTTTTGCATTTATTCCTAATCCGACTTAACCCTAGTATCACTACTTTAACCACGGACTATGGTGTTTAACCATTATTACCTTGTCTATACCATTGTTCTTCCATGGATAGGGGTTTCCTTCCATGAGTGCTCTAGTTTAGAACACATTTTTGTCATTTGGTACTCATGCTACATTTGTCGTAGGTTAGGGGAGCCTTATTAGCTACTTTTCATGCCAAATTGAGCCTCATTTTGGTCTCTTTTTACAAGATATCCCATTTTATAAGGATCCCCACCCTTATGGAGTTAGGCCCAGGTCTAACTCCTCAAAATAGACTTGACTGCCGAGTAAACTTATCCATTCAGGATGATTAAGAATATGTAAATGGGCATCCACATTGGTGGTAGGTTATCACTTTCTCAGACCATGTGGAATAATACGAGAAATGATCACTCTCTTTTCTACGGAATTGAGAAGAGTATTCTCAGGAATAGATTTATCAATTTTCCAGCCCCGAGGGACTAAACTTACGAAAAAGGAGTGCCTGGTATGAGCTTAGATTTCTCTTTTTCGTTCCCTGGACCTAAACATGAAAAATATTCTAAGCATACTTTATGTCTTTGTCATGCTCGTTAAACATTAAAGATCAAAGCATCGAGTTTACTATTGTAAGTCCCATTCCTCGTAATCAAATGGATCTTTTCGAGTGATATTTATTTCCTTCGTACTTGTAAAACTCAAGATATATGCTTCTCTTGAAGGAGCGTTGGATAGGTGGTAATTTAACCTTTTTTGGACCTCCCCGACTAAGTACGAAAAATGTGCGCCTTTTCTTCTTCAGAAGTTAAGAGAGTTCTTCTGTGATATGTTTTATGCTTTTTCAGCCTCAGGAGACTAAATTGGATGAAAAAGGAACCCCCTGGAGTCTTCTTCAGAATTTCCAGACTCTCTAAACATGAAAACACCAATGAGCATGTACTAGTTCGGGCTCGTAAAATCCACGAATCAGTGACTTCATCAAGCATTATTCTCTTCCATATTCAAGCTTGTCAAAAATGAAGAGAGATATGAGTTGACTTTCCTAGACTCGTTAAAATTTAACAGGAAAGATAAGGAAGAATTTTTCTTTTTGGGTTACAAATAGTGGCAGCATGTCCTCCTTGAACATAACACTCTATGAACTTTCTGATACTCATGTGTTAGTGTACATTTTGAGTTTCAGCTATCACTTCGAGTTGTCTTACTCCTCCACTTGTCCTTTATACATGGGGAATCTGATCATGTCTCCTACATGACATATAAGTCTAGTTTTCCTATCTGCAAAGTTAAAATATGCCTTGGGTCATCTCTGTGTCATGCTCACTGTTCAAGGATTTATCCCTGTTTTTGCTTATTATCATGATTCCATCATTATCCTATTTGACTATTACTTGTGTCTGCCTTCCATTATCCAGTTCCTAGTCACTCTTGTGATTCGTTGGAGGATATATTTCCTTCCTCATCACAACATGGTTTCTCATCAACACTTCCTGAAGACAAAGACCTAGATTTTTGATGATGATACGTTAGGACTCACTTTTATCATTAGTGAACTCCTTTGCTTCAATTGTCAGTTTCACCTATTGATTGACAATCTGTTGAATCCTTTCTATGCTCTACTTCAACACATCTATTCACATGGCTTGGATTGTATTGGTTCCTTTGGATTTTGGCAAAGACCCCGAGTTTACATCTATAAACTGAGTTGCACAATATTTTGTTGTGTTCACCTTACACAACTTCCATATTTTGAAGACTCAACATTGTATATTGTGGATTCGATCCACCTTTGTAATATACATGGTCTTGTACCTATATTATATGATGTAATCGATATTGTAAAGGAGCTAGTGTTCCAGTTTATTGAACATAGCATCCTCAGATATGATTTTGTATATGAAATTGACATGTATTTGTTTCAGGTACTTCCTCTTCTTCCTTGGACTTCTGAGTTCTCCAAGTCTAAGATTATAATTTATTTCAGCCATCGATTCCCTCTGACCTCACACATTAGGGGGCATCTATTATCAGCCAAAATGGCACTTCTTTGTTCAAGTGCTGACATTCATCATGTCGGTACACAAAAGGACAATTTGGATTGAAGTGGTCAAAACACTATAGATGTGCATGACCTTTTGATGCATTATCTTCAGACCAGCTTTATATATTTTTATTCTGAGTTTTGGTATGCATACATGACTATGTGCATTGCAACTCATGTACCATACGTGACTATGTGCATTGCAACCTGCGTATACCTTGCATACACGAGTTCCCTTCGAGAAACATGTGTGTCATACACGATTTTCCTATATTAATACTCGTGTATGCCTTAATTAGACATTAAAAAATATAAATCGAGAATAGATGAGATTAGTTGGTTTGTAATCCCTAACTAGCCCTACTGTCTCAACCATCCCAACCTTCGAAACCACTCTTTTTCCCAAAGTATAAATAGAGGCCTTGGGGTGGGGCTAAGGAATGAATTTTTTGGAGAGAAAAGTTATGCTGGTGGTATATCTTCAGAGTCTTGGAGTAGCATAACTTAGAGTCCTTGGTTGTAGAGGAGTTCTTGTGTTGGAAGCTGGGTTGTATTCTTACCTATTCACCTTTTGTTAATAAAGATAATTCTTCTTCCAATATTGTATTGTTTATCTCATGTATATTGTCTTAATGAATAAGTTCGGTGATGTTATTATTATGATTTTCATCTAACCTTTTATTTATATATATATGAGATATTGCTTGAAGAATTGGCTCTTTGTAGGTGAAGAGAATCATCCCTAGAAGCTTTGTCGGAGAGGATTGGAGTGGGAGAAGATCAAGCTTGGATAAACCATTGTTAATCGGGTAAGTCAAGACTTTCTTCCTATTCTATTTCCATTCTTTGTAAAGATGATTGTCTGCAAGTTAGTAGTAATTTGGTAACCCCAGACCCTAGGTTACAAGGGTGAAATGTCCTGAAAAACACCTTCTTTTCTTCTAGGGAAGTAATCAGTTTGAAATCTCCCCATCTGACCCACTGTTTTTCCCCTATCCCTATTTCCATCCATGATAAAGTATCCAGAAAGGAGGCCTTGAAGGGATATATACTTGGTCCATACACATTTGTTAAGACTCATGTTACCCTTGTGCCACACATCTAGAAATCTGCAGACAAGCAAAACCTAGTGGCCCAAAATTTTGTTAAACTTACCTCTTCCAATCACAATCGAATTACGATCCTTCCAACCGCTCCGTGAGCATCCACTTTCATTATCTTACTCCCCTTCCATACTTTCTTTCCTATATCCTTCACACTTTCTGATCCACACTTTGCTTCTTGCAAAAGAACTATTGTTGGTTTTTCCATTCTCAACTTATTTCGCAGCGTCTTTATCTTTCCAAGGTGACTCACCCCATGAATATTGTGTAAAATTCAATGAAGCATAGGATCACTAGGCCTACAAAATTCAAATGGAGAATGATGTTGTAGAGGAGAGAGAAGAAATTCATAAACTCAGATCAATAATCCATGGAAAATAAAACACTCATGAGATCAATCCACATATTTAGTAGATAATATGTAATATAATGGTTATATATATAGGATAATTCAAATACCTAAGATAGGATTCGAATATACCAAACTTGATTGACTCCGGAGCTAACTCAGTGTGGGAAGAGTCACGACTAGAGCTCACTAATGCAACTCTGGATCACTAAAAAGTTCACAACTAGTTAACTGATGTGGGTAGGTGAGAAAATTCACCCTACCTCCTTTAAATCATGAAAAATATATCTAGAATGATTGAGAGTGATCTAACTAATGGGAATTAGAGCATAACTGAACATAACTGAACACCGACTAGGTTCAACTGCTAGACACTACTGGTTGCACTTAGAGTGGGTTCCTAAATTATAGGTATTGGTCGTCGGGGAACCTAAACCCATGCATATAGGTGCAGTAAGTGGCAGGTGTCCCCTAGGTGTGTCCCCCATCCACTAGTGGAGTGATGAATACCTATTTAACTAGGAAAATGTCAAATAGAATATGTTGTTAAAGGAAGTGGTGAAAGGTAGGATTAATAATCATAACACCCCCCCTTAATCCTATGTTTGAACAACCTGGGCCCTAGAAATTGAGACCAAAGGTCACCCATAAAATCTATATGAACACAAATAACTGCTTAACAAACAATGGAATGGGGAAAACATCATGGGAAAATCCCCCGCCCCCCCTCAAAATAAGTAGGAAAATCAAGATTAATCTTTCATACTAAGAGAAAAAATTTATTCTTGAGTAAAAACTTGTGAAAATATTTATGCAATCTGCATCTCTATGGAGCACTAATGCAGTGTGATGGTCCTTGTGTGCATTAGTATCCTAGAACTGTGTCTGTGAACCTCTCCAAACTACCATGTGAGGTAAACCCAAGCAATTGAGATGTTGTAGCTTTGAACATTGAACCATGTGAGGTAAGATCAGCTCCAGATGTGAGGAGCAAGTGTCCAAGCAAATGGAAGAAGTGTCCATCTTTACTGTGAGGAGATGAGCATGTTATCATGTGAGGAGTAGACATGAGAGAAAGGAGAGAGAAAGTGTGGGATCTATAATCTGATCTAGCTTTCAAAATATCCATGAAATCATAATATTTCATATCAGCAAACTCATGAGAAGAAACTGACATCGAATCCCCAACAACAAGTTTGAAAGAGACTTGAGGTGCTTGTTTTTTCACACCAATAGTGATGAGAACAGTCACAAGCATGACTGAAAGGTCTTGAAACTTGAAATTCAAACCAAATAAGGTGATATCAGATCCAAGAATGAGGAACAAAGGTTCCAGGTGCGTCATTGAGATGGAAAATGCACTATTTTCTCCTTCTTCAATAAAACTCTGAGAATTGGTGCAAGCAACCAGGTAGGAATTTGCTAGAAGAACTAGATCAATGAGGGTGAATGGATCACTCCTAAAATCTGATATTTCTTCTAAAACATCCAAAAAATCACTTTTATGCACACCAATAGCATGATTGGAGAGTGAGGAATCGAATTTCTCTTCAGCTCCTTGAGCTTTCGCTACAAAAATTTGCACATAATTTAGAATAGAAGAATCACTGGAGAATGACTGAGTAGGATGGAAGGAGGGTTTTTATTCAAAAATGGAGGTTCGAATGTCTTCTTCTAGATCGATTGTATGTGAAGATGAGATATCAAAGATCTCATAAGCTTCTGGAGCAACAGGAGAAGGTGTCATGACAAGGATAGTTTCAACATTTCAAATTAAACGAGTTGAATATTTTGCTATTTCTTGATCTGTAACAACTTCATTAAAGAGAATTGAGGTCGAGACATTTAAAGGAAGTACACTTGATGGGGATTTGGATTCTCTCTAGGGATTATCTACTTCTTTCTACACACCAAAGGCTTTATCTATATTTATCCAGAGCTCGAATGGATACTCAAGAGATTTCATGAGATAATGCATATTAGGAGACATTACCATACCCATACTTCCATATGATTTATCACAATCATTTAACCAATCATTTTACTCTTCATAATATTCTTTACCAGCTCTAAATGACACATCAAGGAGATCATGGATCTCAAGATATGCAACCGTCTTCAATTTCCACTAAGCATAATTAAATGGTGATAGAAGGGGAATTGATCTCAAATCCATATTTGAAGTTTTACAATAGAGTTTTATGCAATTTTCTTCTTCAAATCTAGGAACAACTTTGAATTCAAAAAGTTGCACATGTAAATAAAATCATGTATGTAAGTTTAAATAAAAACTCAAAAACGTGATTGATGTCATGTTTCCAATTCAATCACAACTTCTTCTACAGTCAATGGATTCAAATTCCATTGAAGATACATTTGAGATATCGAAGAGATATTTCAAATCATATAAGGAACTTGACCTATCTCATCAGGTGGAGTGAGAAATATCAAGTCAAAATAGAGGGTATGGATAGATGCAAGTTGTTGCAAACCTCTGATATTGAATTGAACATATCTCTCAAACCATAGACTCAAATTGAATTCCGAGAAAAAAACCCATTTCATATTAGGGAATTACCTTTCAAAAAATCTATGGTAGGCCCTATAAGATGACATGTAGAGGTCATGGCACCTCTTCAAAGTTGGTTGTGGTTTTTTAAATTTTGTTATTAAAATTGTACCTACAAAACAAATTCAAATTTGAATCAAATTAGACTAAAAACTATCCACTTTGACATGTGCACTTTATCTGGGTGATTCACACCTGGATATACTTATCTGGAAAGAATCTAGAGGGAGCAAGACAATAATATTGAGATTTATGTGGAACCCAATAGCTTCTGGTGCATCAATGGAAGCTTCTGAGGTTTCTTGTTGGCCTTGATACCAGCTCTGATACCATGTAAAATTCAATGAAGCATGGGACCATCATACCTACATAATTCAAATGGAGAATGATATTGCAAGGGAGAGAGAAGGAAATTATTAACTCATATCAATAAGCCATGGAAAATAAAACACTCATGATACCAATAATTGGAATAAATGATATATTTATATTAATTAGTATTAATCCACATATTCAGTAAATGATATGTAATACAATGGTTTCAGATAGAGAAGAATTCAAATACCAAAGATAGGATTCGAATCTACCAACCTGGATTGACTTCGGAGCTAACATAGTGTGGGAAAATCACCACTAGAGCTCACTAATGCAACTCTAGATCACTAAAAGAGTTCACAACTAGTTCACTGATGTGGGTAGGTGAGCAAATTCTCACTACCTCCCTTAAATAATGAAAAATTGCTCTAGGATGACTGATATTAATCTAATTAATGGGAATTAGAGCATAACTAAGCATAACTGAACACCGATTAGGGTCTACTGTTGGATGTTGCTGGTGGCACTCATAGTCGGTTCCTAAATTACAAGGATTTGTCCTTAGGGTGTTAAACTAGTAGCAACACTGAAGGCCTTCCTGCATGCATGTGTTCTTGCATGCAGAAGAATTAAATTAGGAAACCAGTTGTATTTAATTTACTTTTCCTAAGTTTACTTTGGAAAATAAACTAAAGTGATCTAAATTAACTTTAGTGAACCACTAGTTAAAGTGAAAGTGAAATTAGGGTTTTTTCTTTACCACTAGTTAAAGTGAAAGTGAAAATAGGGTTTTCGCTTTACCTAAAGTTATAAAAGAGAGATCAATTGGTGGAGAGAACATACACACTTGTATTTCGACAGAGACAGGATATAGAAAGGGAGAGAAAGTCAGATAGAGTATTTAGCTGAGAATACAGAGGAGTGAGCAACAAGATCATCAAGCTTTGTACAGCTGGGTCGTACACTCACACAGGAGGGTGCTGAGGTTTAGCTGGGATTTTCCTAGTGATTCTGTCGGGTGCTATATTTGCCAGGTTTGGGTGAATTTGCAGTGATTGTAAAAGTTCCATATTTTCTCATAATAAAATCTATATCTGACTGCTACACTGGTTTTCCCATCTTGGGTTTTTTCGGGGGTTTCCATACCCAAAATAATAGTGTCAATATTGTGATGTGATGTTGTAATTTATTTCTCAGTTTTATATTCTGCTGCATACTGTAAAATATATTCATGTGTGGTTATCAGTTGATATTTTCCATGCACTATTTAGCCCTAGTTGAATATTAAAAGAAAATTTACATGGTGTCAGAGCTTTGGTTAGCTAAAGTTGAGATATTTGCAGCAACAATGATAGATCGGGGGCATATCTATAAGAAGACACAAACCTAGACATCCAGATCTAGGGTTTGACAGGTACATTTCACTATGGCTATGCAGTTGAGAGTTGAGGATAGACTCTAGGGTGCTCAGAACTTTCCTACATGGAAAGAAAGGATCACAAGGATTCTAGACATTAGTGATGCAGAGGAGCACATTGACTCCATGAAGGTTGCACCCACAGATCCAGAAGATTTAGCATCTTGGAAGAATATTGATTCTAGAGCCATGATGATTATCATGGATGGAGTGAAGGACCATATAGTCCCTCACCTTTATGGTAAGAAGACCGCAATAGAAATGTTGATGGATTTGGAGAGTCTGTACCAAAGCAAGAACGAGAACTGAAAGATGGTGTTGCAAGAGGGGATGTGCAACACCAAGATGGAAAAGGGAGAAGGAGTGGTTCCTTATCTCACGAGGCTCACACAGATCAGGAATGAGCTTGGAGTTGTTGGTTCTAAGACAGTGGATGAGGAGCTAGTTCGGATAGCCCTCAATGGCTTCTCTAAGCCATGGGACACCTTTGTCAAAGGTGTTGTGGCTAGGGAGAAGCTCCCTGATTCAAAAATAATATGGGATGACTTTTTGCAGGAGGAGACCCACACGGGTCAAGGATCAGTCTCATCTAGTAGTGCCCCATAGATTGTGGATGAGGAGGCTCTAGACCTTACAAGGAAGAGCAAGGGGAAGGCAAAGAGGAAGAAGGATGGTAAGAATAACCTTGACGTATCAAAGGTCAAGTGTTTTATCTACCACAAGCAAGGAAACTTTTCCTAGCAGTGCCCAGATAGGAAGAATAAGAGTAACACTCAGATGGATGGATCTGCAGAGGTGGATGAGTCCAATAGGAACTTCGATGAGGAGTTTTGCTTGATATGTTACATGGCAAGCACCACAGGGATCAACATATGGTACATTGACAATGGAGCCTCTAGTCACATGACTATACATAAGAGATTCTTTAGAGACTTGCAAGAGGGTGGAAAAGGGATCCGCATTGAGCTGGGTGATGATGCATGGTATCAGGCACAGGGAGTCAGCACTGTTTCATTTGAGAGGGAGTCTAGAAAACCCCTTAGTTTTGTTGATGTGTTATATGTTCCAAGACTGACCAAGAACCTTATATCAGTCTCCACTCTGGAGGACAAGGGATATTAGGTGAATTTCTATGACCACAGAGTGTATATCAGGCCCAAGGGGTCAGATAGGAGCTTCGATCGGGTGAGTCGCAGAAGGAGCGAGAAAGTGTACAGACTACACTTCGAGCCTGCAAAGGATCTAGTCAATAGCAACAGCAGCAATCAGGCTGAGTTTTGGCATAGGAGGATGGCACACTTACACCATGGAGCACTGAAGCATTTGATACAAGTAGTCATTGGAGTTCCTCAGGTATAGGAGGAAAAGCATAACCACTGCAAGGGTTGTGATTTGGGGAAGAACATCAAGAATTCTTTCCCATAGAGTGAGCACAATTCTAAGGAGCCCTTGGACTTGGTGCATTATGATGTATGTGGAACTATGAGTGTCCATTCATTCAGTGGTTATAGTTACTGTGTAACCTTCATTGATGACTATTCTAGGAAAACCTAGATCTATTTCTTGAAGGCCAAGTTAGAGGTCTTTGAGAGGTTCCGAGAGTTCAAGACTTTTGTGGAGAACCAAAAAGGAAAGAAAATTTGGGTGTTGAGGACAAACAATGGGGGTGAGTACACTTCCAATGAGTTCATGGAGTATTGTTCAGCTAAGGGGATCAAGAAGGAGCACATTATGCCCCATACCCCACTGTAGAATGGAGTTGCAGAATGGAAGAAAATGACTATGGTTGGAGCAGTCAAGGCCATGTTATTTGATCAGGGATTGCCACTATTCCTCTGGGCTGAGGCGTATAGGACTACATTATACATTTAGAACAGGTGTCCCCACATAGCCTTGGGGAGGAAGACACCAGAGGAGGTCTTCATAGGAACTAGGCTAGATGTGAGTCACATTCACATATTTGGAAATGTCTTCTATTGTCATGTTCATGCTGACAATAGGAAGAAGTTGGACCCTTCTGGAGAGAAGGGGTTACTTGTTGGTTACAACGAGATTTGAAAGGAATATAGAGTTTTCATTCGTGCTTGCAAGAGGATCATTGCAAGAAGGGATGTCTAGTTTGATGAGGACAGGGCCTTGCAGAGATTTTTGGACTTACTAGTAGAGCAGCAGCAAGCAAAGGAGTCGAGAGTCAAGTTGGAGGAGCTAGATGTACAGGTATAGGTACAGACATAGAGCACAACTTCTAGTGGTCAGATGGACTCAGGTGGACAGGATCCTTCAGTCATTGACTTGAAGGATGAGCTACAACAGGAGACGGATATCCAACAGTCGCAACAGGTTGACACTAGTTTAAGGCCTAAGTGGTTTAGATCCATAGTGCAGGATTCCAGGCAGGTAGATCCTCCACATACATCTTTTAGATGGTGTACCACCAGAGAGGCTTAGTTATATGGCAATGATGACAGAGTTGATTAACTCTAAAGCTTCCAGTTTTGGGGAGGCTGCACAATATGATGTGTGGCAGGAAGCTATGGTTGAGGAGTATGACTCCATTATGAAAAAATAGGTATGGGAGGTTGTGCAGAGGCCACAAGGGAAAAAGGTGGTGGGATCCAGATGGATCTACAAGGTGAAGCATGCAACAGATGGAAGCATGGAGAAGTACAAGGAACGCTTCATGACAAAGGGGTTTTCACAGAAGGAGGGCATTGATTATGAGGAGACCTTCACCCTTGTTTCCATGTATTCTTCCATTCAGACCATTATCTCACTAGAAGCTGAGATGGGTTGGCGTGTCCATCAGAAGGACGTAAAGACGTCCTTCCTCAATGGAGTGATAGAGGAGGAAGTGTATATTGAGTAGCCAGAGGGGTTTAATGTGAAGAACAGGGAGACACATGTATGCAAACTGCATCGAGCTCTTTAAGGGCTCAAGTAGGCACCTCAAGCATGGTACTCAAGGATTGACTGCTATCTACGGGAGATGGTATTTCAATGGAGTGAGGCTAAACACAACCTATACTTCTTAACAGGTGAGGTGCCTCTTTTACTAGTCTTATATGTGGATGATCTCTTTTTGATAGGGGATGAGAAGCTGATTGGAGACTGCAAGTCCAACCTTGCAGTAGAGTTTGAGATGAAAGACCTTGTGTTGATGCATTACTTTTTGGGCTTGGAGGTTTGAAATAGAGATGGATGCTTCTTCATCGGACAAGGGAAGTATGCAGTAGATATCCTGAAGAGATTCAAGATGGAGGAATGCAAGCTTATGGCCATACCTCTAGTTTCCAACTGGAGGAATATTGATGCATTAGGATCAGATAGATTTGATTTTACCTTGTATCGTCAGCTTATCGGATCACTTATGTATATAGTCAACACTCGACTAGACATCAGCTTTGCATTCAACTCTTTCAGTCAGTTCATGGTGGACCCTCAGAGAGTGCATTGAATGATTGCGAAGCAGATACTTCACTACATCAGAGGTACAGTGGAGTATGGATTGGTTTATGAGTGCATGGGGAGTGTATAGTTAGCAGGTTTCACATATGCTGATTGGGCAGGATGTGTAGAGGACCAAAAGAGTACTTCAGGTTGTTGTTTCAACATTGTATCAAGGGTTGTCTCTTCGTTTAACAGGAAGCAAAATTCAGTTGCATTGAGCTTGGCAGAGGCTGAGTACATGGCAGCCAACATGGCTGCTTGTGAGGGTATGTGGCTGAGGAAATTACTTGCAGGGTTGTTCGAGTGTGAGCTAGAGACTATAGTAGTTCACTATGACAATCAGAGTGGCATCAGGCTATCTTAGAATCCAATGTTCCATGACCGGAGAAAACACATAGACATCAGATACCACTTTTTGAGAGACCATGTTCAAAGGGGAACCATTCGGTTGGAGTACATACAAATATATGAGGATGTGGTGGACATTTTCACCAAGGCACTTTGTAGACAAAGTTTTGTGAAGTTCAAGGATAAGTTGGGGTTGCTATCAAATCCATTCCTTGTTGAGAGGGAGTGTTAAACTAGTAGCAACAAGGAAGGTATTCCTA
>LPNX010849815.1:458187-558739 GCA_001517045.1 Pseudotsuga menziesii | reverse complement strand
CACTAGTTAAAGTGAAAGTGAAATTAGGGTTTTTGCTTTACCACTAGTTAAAGTGAAAGTGAAATTAGAGTTTTCGCTTTACCTAAAGTTATAAAAGAGATATCAATTGGTGGAGAGAACACACACACTTATATTCCGACAGAGATAGGATACAAATAGGGAGAGAAAGTCAAAGAGAGGATTTAGCTGAGAAGATAGAGGAGAGAGAAGCAGGATCATTGAGCTTCATACAATTGGGTTGAACACTCACACAGGAGGGTGTTGAGGTTTAGCTGTGATTTTCCCAGTGATTCTGCCACGTGCTACATTCGCCAGGTTTGGGTGAATTTGCAATGATTGTAAAAGTTCCATATTTTCTCATAATAAAATATATATCTCATTGCTGCACCGGTTTTCCCATCTTGGGTTTTTTCAGGGGTTTCCATACCCAAAATAATAGTGTCAATATTGTGATGTGATGTTGTGATTTATTTCTTAGTTTTATATTCCACTGCATATTGCAAAATATATTCATATGTGGTTGTCAGTTGATATTTTACATGCACTGTTTATCCCTAGTTGAATATTAAAGGAAAATTTACATGGGGAACCTAAACTCATGCATACAAGTGCAATAAGTGGCATGTGTCCCCTAGGTGTGTCCTCCATGCACTAGTGGAGTGATGAAGAACTCCTAATCTAAGAAAATGTCAAATAGACTATGTTGTCAAAGGAAGTGTTCAAAGGTAGGATTAATAATCCTAACATATTCGATGTTAGAATATTCATTGGGAAAATTTAATGACTTCATATAAGTCTACCTTGATCGTTGTCTATTGGCCTAATTCTACTAGTATGGTTCCCACTTCAGCTATCCTTTTCTTATTGGTGTTTTTTCCTCTCTTTTCCCCCTCTTTCGGTTGCTTTCATTTCTAGATTTTTGGGGTTACTTTTCTATGCCAAGGTGCAAGGAAGCCCCATCTTGAGGATGGTTTCCTATAGTAGTTCAATATGATTTCTTGGGATAAATCCTTCCCCTTCTTATTACATTGTTGTTCAATCTCATCATATCAAGTTCCCTCAGATCCATATCCTTAGCTTCTTCAGGCTGAACATATTCAATTTCCTCTATATGTTCCTCCTAATCCTCCGATATTGTTGTTTCAAGTTGTGGCTTATCCTTTCAAGTTCTCTCGTTTTCCTTGTTAATATCCTCTATCTCCTCCTTGACCTAGTTTAGGGATTCCAACCTATTGGAGTTAGATCCTCTCCTTCCTAGTGCTTGTTTATTATGGGCTTGGTTAGTGTTTCTCCTACCATGTCTCCTTCCATTCGTTACTTGGATGAAACCTTTGTCGTCACTGTTAGTAATATTCTCCATTTGTGGCTCTATCTATTGAATACAATTATGAGGGAAATCTCGACTCAAATGCCCATATTCATGGCATTGTCTACAACAAAAAGGCAAATTTTCATATAGGTTGCATCCAGTCCTCATCATCCCAAGTTAGGTTTAATGCTTCAGGAAACTCCCTTGATAGATGTATATAAAGACATATATGAATGAAAGTATTATACCTATATGCTATTTGGCCTACTCTGAGGCCTTCACAAATTTTCCAAGGGTATTTCCAATGTCCTGAAGAATTTTTGGTTCCAAGTATTCACAGGGGAGGGAATACAATCAGATACAAACCAAGGCAATACTCATATCCTTATCCAGATTAAACCTCTCTTTCCATGGTCTGTGGGGGTTTTAGTATCAAGGAAATATTGCATCAAATCCATTCATATTGTGGTTTTAAATACTCTTGAAAACCTCAAAAATATATTACCTCGTATTAAGGGTTCAAGGGGGGTTTTTAATTCGACATAGTAAGACAAATATTGGGGGTTGTTTTAGTTGGGTGGGTTGAGGAACAACCTCAAAATCATGGGATGGATTCATATTTCCGAATCATGGGATCAATTCATACCTCCAATTCACATGCTGGATTCATATTAGACCTAGTTTTTGCTAAGTAATAAGCTCCAGATCACGGTCTAAATTTATACATCCAAATCATGGGATGGATTCTATTAGTCCTAATTACTGCTAAGGAATAACTTCCAAATTGTGGGTCAAATTTATACCTTCAAATCATTGAACTTATAAAGTATTTTTTTTAGAATAATCTTTTAGGTTGGGGTTTAGGTGGGTATTGAGATTCAATCAAACCTTAATCCACATCAACCAAGAAAAGTGAGATCACTCTTTCTTGGCTCACTAGAACCAAGAAATTTTAAATAAATCTTCCTTGACTAATTATTTCTTTTAACATTTTGTATTCTTCGTTAACATTTTTACATTGCCAATTAGGAATAATCGTTAGATTGATTTATATTTGGCACATTCATAAATTTAATTTCAATTCTTATATGCAAGGAATCATTCTTAATATTGTATTTGAACGGACATGAACATAGGTGAAAATCTAAATCCTTATTTACATACCCTATGTATTATTGTTACCATGAAATTGTATCATATAAGTTTCACCATGTGTGTATATTTATAACTATTGCATGCTTGAAACTTAACAATGGATATTTTTCCCTCTCTTGTAAAGAAAAAAAAACTAGATATAACCCAAGAAAAGGTAACTAAACGATGTTAATTCCCTTGTTTACAAGAATAAATTTAGAGGAAGCGGAGGCAATTCTTTTCATCTTGTGAATGACCCAAATCCAAGCTATGCACATGATCATATGGTGTTATTGGAAAGTATGAGGAATTTTGGTATGTTCATTTGGGTTCAAACATCAATGATGTTTGTTTTGATAAGATGGTAGGGAAGTGCATCCATTAAAGGGTTTCAATTTTACATTTTTATGGATTTTAATTTATTATGCTTATATAAAACATGAGTTTTCTATGGATATACTTGTATTTACATGATATAGAATTGGTAGATTGGAAGGTTGTGCTATAATACATATGCAATTCTCAACTTTTTTAAGCATTGGACTGACTATTGGACTATTAGTTTTTTACATTCTTTGTTGTACATTGATATCTTGGCTGGGTTGTCTTTTACACATTTTCCTTCCTCGTTACTATTCCGTTGGGTCTTCCACTATCCAAAGCTACAAATTTATCACTTGCCCCTGCAATTTCGAGGGGATAATTATTAACATTATACTATTATTTTATTTAACATCCTATTTGCTTATACTAGGATGTGTTACGACCCTTGTTTGTTACAACTTGATAATATGATATAAAGGGGTATTAAAAATGGGTTGATAAAAATGGATACCTACAATATCTGGTAAATTTAGGGGTTTTGTTAATTGGAAAAGTTTATTGGGAGGGGGGTTCAACAATATAATTTAAGGAGGAAATTTCCAATATTTATTAAAATTAGGGATATTATTTAATATCCCATGAATGGTCATGCTATGTAACAAGTTCACTGAGTGAACCCCCTATTCCATGGACCCAGGTACATGCCAGCCGAAAAAGAAATATGGCTCTCCTTATAGAATGCAATCTCTATCTTGCTGGTTGAAAAAGATAATTGTGAAGAAGCCCTTCGATCCTGGGTCAATATCATAATGACCTTTGGGTTTCCAGGTAGCTTTGATCCATCTAAGCAAATCACGTTTCTTTGGCCAGATCCCAATAAATTTCCCAATCATAGCCTTTTCTTTCTACTGCTCCATTCACTCACGTAATTTTTTTGATTGAATCTGAAGGGATGGGGTTTCAGTCGCATGCAGCAGACACCCATCCTATTTGCAGACTGATCCATGTTCTTCCAATTCTCCTCAATCGACCACATCGACATTCCTCACCCCTTCATCCAATCAGTTCTTTGTTGAGAAACTTCCATTGTCAATCGACTACTTCCATGTGGAGGGGGAGGAGCCCCCTCTTAGCGTTCCCATCTGCAAAAACCCAGAAACCCTAGCCATTGCAACACAATCTTGTCAAGTTCATATCAAAGTCGCCCCCAACTCCAAATAATTGGCATCTTTAACATAAATGTGGATATTGAATTCCTCTTGACATGTTGGAGATTTATTTAATAATGTTAAAATGTTGGACTTTGTAAAGATATTAATTTTAGTTAGATGTAATACAATCAATAATTTTTTTTAGTTATGTTTTAATAAATACAGTTTTTAAACTTTTGAATTAAGTTATATTAAATAAGTTTTTGAATACCTAACTAAAAATTTAAAAATTATGTGATTCTCAATAAATATTCATTTTACTTATAGTCTAATTTTTTTTTACTATGATTTGGGTCTTACCGAAATTTTTAGACATATTCATTTTATAACTACATTTTCAAAAATCTTATAATATATATAATATTTTAATAAATATAATTTATTAATTTTAGTTAGATGTAATACAATCAATAATTTTTTCTTAGTTATGTTGGACTTTGTAAAGATATTAATTTTAGTTAGATGTAATACAATCAATAATTTTTTTTAGTTATGTTTTAATAAATACAGTGTTTAAACTTTTGAATTAAGTTATATTAAATAAGTTTTTGAATACATAACTAAAAATTTAAAAAATTATGTGATTCTCAATAAATATTAATTTTACTTATAATCTAATTTTTTTTTACTATGATTTAGGTCTTACCGAATTTTTTAGACATATTCATTTTATAACTACATTTTCAAAAATCTTATAATATATATAATATTTTAATAAATATAATTTAAAGACATTATAATTATAATTAAATTACATTGCTTCAAGGTTTATAGATTGAACTTGTGAGAAGGGGTGGGAGATAGGTAGAAAAGGTTTGTCAAAGCATATATACTTTTAGTTTTAAGTAAATATGACTACTGAATTTCTTTTATATTATTATTTAAAAACTAAGTTAATATATATATTTCAAAAATTTTAAATTTTATTTTTAATTATTTTCAAATATTTATTATTTATTTAAAAACATTTTTATAATCATAATTTATTTTAAAAACTTATAAATAATTTGAATTTTTTCAATACTAATTTTATATAAAAGAAATAACTATTTTATTTATACAACATATTTACATTTACTTCCCTTCCATTTAATTTAACACATATTTATTACTGCAAGGAGGGAATATTGTAATGGCTTGGATTTTGAAAACTGTGAAACCTATTGCACTACTTTTAATTATGTAGTTTTTGGACTAAATCAAACTATTATCCTAAGTTTTGGAAAACCGTACTCTTATTGTGGCGATCACCTTTTCATTTGGTTAGCTCTGACACCTTGACAACAATTCGAACCTACATGCTTTGTATAGGGCTCTGACAACCCTGTACATCTAACAACCTTGAACACCTCCTGCAAGAAATATGCCTTCTCTTGTCACTTGCAAGGGCATGCAAAGGCTCATGCATGCGATCGCTCCGTCTTTCCAGGGACATGGCATGCAAATTTGCCACAAGACTATGTAAACAACCATTGTTCTTCTTCTAACCAACTTGGTTTCACATCTACAACATTGTGGAAATACAAATACGTTTTCAGTACAAAGTTATTGAATGAATGACAAAATAATGGTGTTTCAAACTATTTGGTGTTGTACAGGATAATTCACCTAATAACCTAGGTCTGGGGGGTTACCAACATACTCGTTACTTGCAGACAGTTTGACTCTAAAAGCACAGAATAGGAAATAGGAAAGTAGAAGGAATTACTTGTATTAAATGAAGGTTGATCCTTGCTATCTTCTCCCTCTCTGATCCACTTCCAAAGTCTCCAGGATAGTTCCTCCTTCCCCTGTTAATAAACACTCTTCCAGATACAAAGCAATTCATATATATAGATGCAGGTTAGGAAAATCATATATCATATTGAAATGTAAACATTTACCAATCCACAAGATATGAAACACATATGGAAGAAGTAATATATTTATTAACAATAATAGAAAGAGTTTAGGTTACAACCCAATGTCTGAACAAGGACTCCTCTGTCACCAAAGGACTCTGAGTTTCTCTGCTCCAAAGATTTCTGTAGACAATCCACCAGCATAACTTTGCTCTCCAAGTATGTATCTTAAACCCCCTCCCCAAGGCCTCTATTTATATGGATGAAATGAGGCAGTTATCGAAGGTTAGGGAGGTTATAGAAGTTAGGAAGATTAAGTTAAATGAATGAACTAATATTCCATTATCGAGTGTTTTTAAATATTAATTTTGAGGAAACCATACGCGGGTCTGTAGTAGAGCAACCCGCGTATGATACGCGACCCTGTACAAGTGTAACCCGCGTATACAGGTATGCACGATATGCTGAACATGATACTCACGTATGATGCGCGAGATGCCAATAGGTATAGTCGCGAATGCTACTCAAAATCTCAAAATGGCAAAGTAATCAGCTGGGCATATAGGCAATGTATTTCATCATCAACCAAGGTATAATGAAACTAGGCAAACCTCAATCCATAAGTGTCCTTTTGTGTGCCGACCTGAGGGATGTCAGCACTCGGACGGAGAGGTGCCAATCAGGTGTATAACAGATGCCCTCTAATGTGTGAGGTCAGAGGGGAACGATGGCCGAAATACATTATAATAGTCAACTCAGGAGAAACTCAGAAATCCAGTGGAGCAGAAGGAGTACCTGAAACAAATACATAGTAATGTCATAAACAAAATTATATCTGAGGATGCTATGTTCAATTTACTGGAACACTAGCTCCTTTACAATATTTGAGTACATCATATGATATGGGTAAAAACCACGTATTTACAAAGGTGGAGCAAAGCCACAATACAATAATGATGAGTCTTCAAAGATCTGGAAGCCGGATATAGAAATGGAACATAGTCTTGCGCAACTTAGTTCATGAATGAGGAACTAAGGTCTTCATAAAATATCCCAAAGAACTAGTACAATCTGAGCCATGTGAATAAGGGTAAGCTAAAGTCTAACATGGAAAGGATTCAACAGTTTGTCAACCAATAGATGATAATTGACAACTGAAGCAAAGGAGTTCACCAATGATGAAAGTGAATCCAGAGGTACCATCGTCAAAGCTCTAGGTCATCGTCATCAGGAGGTACTGAAACAGAACCATACTGTGATAGGGAAGGCAATAGATCCTCCAACGGATCACAAGAGTGACTAGGAACTGGTCAAAATAAGGTAGACACAAGTAAATGGATAACAGATATAATAGTAATAGGGTCAGGTGATAGATCAGACACTAGGTATAATCCTTGAACAGTGAGCATGACACAAAGATGACCCAAGGCAGCATACAACGGATAGATAGAGCAACTAGACTTATCTGTCATGTAGGAGACATGAACAGATTCCCCAGGTATAATGGACAAGAGGAGGAGTCAAAACTCAAAGTGATAGCTGAACACAAGTGTATACTGAAACATGGATATCGGAAGGCAAAAAGTGCTATGATCAAGGATGACATGCTGCCATTACTGAAAACAAGAGAAAACTTCTTCCTTACCTTCCCTGTTAAGTTTTAACTAGTCCAGGAAAGCCAACTCGGTTCCCTCTTCATTTTTTAACAAGCTTGAAGAGATGGGAAAATAATGCTTGATATACTGATCCGTGGATTTAACGAGCCCGAACTAGTACATGTTCGATTGGTGCTTTCATATTTAGAGAGTCTGAAAACGCCAAAGAAGACTCCAGGGGGGTCCTTTTTCGTCCAATTTAGTCTCTTAAGGCCGAAAAAGTATAAAACAAACCTCAAAAGAACTCTCTTAACTTTCGAAGAAGAAAAGGTGAACCTTTTTCGTACTTAGTTGGGGAGGTCCGAAAAAGGTTAAATTACCACCTACCCAATGCTCCTTCCATAACAGCATAAAATAGCTTGAGTTTTACGAGTGTGAAGGAAAGCAAGATCACTCGGAAAGATCCATTTGGTTACGAGAAATGGGGCTTACAACAATAAACTCGTTGCTTTGTTCTTGAGTGTTTAACGAGCATGACAAAGACACAAAGTACACTCGGAATCTTTTTCATGTTTGGGTCCAGAGCATGAAAAATAAAAAGTAAGCTCAAACTGGGTGTTCCTTTTCCGTAAATTTAGTCCCTCAGGTCCGGAAAAGTGATAAAACTATACCTGAGAATACTCTTCTCAATTCCGAAGAAAAGAGAGTGATCCTTTCTCGTATTATTCCGCATGGTCCAAGAAAGAGATAACCTACCACCAATGCGGATGCCCATTCACATATTATTAATGAGCCTGAATGGACAAGTTTACTCAGCAGTCAAGTCTATTTTGAAGGAGTCAGACCTGGGCCTAAAGAAACTCCATAGAGCGGGGAGTCCTATAAAGGGATAGCTTGTAAAGAGAGATTCAGAAGAAGCTCTATTTGGCATGAAAAATAGCTATGAGGAAACCCCTGGGCCTGAAATAGTGACGGAATGAGTACCAAAGGATGGCAAAGGAATATAAGGATGATACTCATGAAATAGGGATCCTAGCCACGGAAGAACAATGGTAGAGACAAGGGACTAATGGCTTAAAATACCATAGTCCGTGGCAAAATGTTGCATACTAAGGTTAATGTGGAGTGATAAGTTGCCAACATGTGTTGGCAAGAGAAAAAACCACCCTATAGAAGCATCAACACTTTGAAATAGTTAGTAAACCTGTTCCAAGGCACAAAAAGGGATGGTATTAATCAATTGACGTTTCAAACTATAGAAAAAACCCACTTTACGAAATAATTTTTCTATAAATAGTTTGAAAAACAAAACATTTCTTACCATTGCACTTTTTGAACCAAAAAGGAAAGTTTTACCCTCTAACTTTGATCGCTCGTTGTGGACAATTGGACCGGTGGAATTCAGATCCGTCAGTGTCAGGTAAATCTACACCCTGTGCTCTTTAATTTCATCCAAACAAATTTTAGAATTAATGTTCAATTCAATTTAATTCATCAATATAAAAAATGGCAAAATGTATACGCGGGTTGCTGCATAGGAAAGCCGCGGATACGCTTTTGATGCGCGAGTTGCTTCCTAGGGAAGTCGTGAATGACTCGCGAGCTGTCCCAATGGACAGTCGTACATACTGCACATAGCTAAAAGCTTTAAAAATAGGTCAAATTTTTAAATTTTTATGATGAATTACTGAATCACACTATGTGTTTTTTGTCAGGAAAATATGGTGCTAGAGTGGAGGGAGAGGGAACATGAGATGATGGACCATGGGGGCTTCAGTTTTTTACCAATATCCTATCACGTTAGTTCATATTGTGGGTTTTAAAATTATCAAAAATTGAACCAATATATTGCATGAATTAGGGGGGATGAGGGGTTTAAGGTGGGGGTGGGTAGGGTGGTTTATAAGGATTGAGGTATAAAAAGGGTTGGGGAGGAGGTTTTAAGTATTGGAAGGGGGTTTCAACAAAAAGAGTTTGGATCAATATCTCTAGAAATTAAGGGTATTCTTTAATATCCCATGATCGCACGTGCTATGTGAGAGGTTCACTAAGTGAAGTCCCTGTGTGATGGACCAAGCGGCTCTCCAAAGCCCGCCTACTATCCAAGCATTGCGGAATAGTGGGCTATTCAAGTTTTTCTGCACATCACCCATGCGAGCCAATGTCCACATATTAGAGTTCTTGGTCAGTTATTGGGACCATGACCTGTGGATGTTCAACATCCAAGGTGAGACTTTGGAGCTTACCATAGAGGACATCTATTTCATTTCTGGATTATCACATCGGGGAGCACCAGTGAACCTGGAGGGCACTGGCAGGGGTGGTGACCCCTTGAGTGTCCAGAACTATGTTGACATATTCTGCAGGCCAGGTACTCAAAAGAAGGGCAGTAGCGTTCTCATCGCAGACATAATGTGCCCAAGCAGTTTTGACATTGGTTTGATAATCCCAAAGAGCAGGATATAACATAATGTGCCAATTTGAACGGGCTACATCAATAGTACGTTTAAGTATAGTTTTTAAAGTTTTGTTTACAGCCTCAACCTGACCATTTGCTTGCGGATAATAAGGAGAAGAGTGTTCTTGTCGAAATCCGAGCATGGTGGTCAGCTCTGTCATCATGTGATTTTGGAAATGACTGCCATGGTTAGTGACAATCACCTTGGGAATACCAAACCTAGCAATAATCTGATTAAACACGAAGTAAGCTACTGTTTCCCCATTGTCTTTGAAAGTAGGCATTGCCTCTGCCCATTTTGTGAAATAGTCGACAGCGACAATGATGTATTTGTGCCCCCCAGCTGAGGCTGGGTTGCATGTCATATAATCGATCCCCCACTTCATGAAGGGGCCTGCCGAGAAAACGGGAAACAAGGGAGCAGGATGTGACCACATTTTTCTGGTGTACAACTGACATGGATGACGACATTTTATAGCTTCCACACAATATTTAAAGATGGTGGGCCAGAAATACCCGGCACGTAATATCTTCTGGGCCGTTGCTAACCCAGATAAATGACCCCCACACGCTCCGCTATGGGAATCATTTAGGACAATCTCCGCTTCCTCATGAGTAAGGCAGCGACGCAAGACAGGATCTACCCCTCTTCGATATAATGTATCTCCTATTATGAGGTAGTTTTTAGCATGAAGACGTAACTTGCGTCGGTCTTCCCTAGAGTAAGCGGTAGGATACTTCAAAGTCTGGAGATATATAAGAATATATCCGTACCAAGGATCAGAGGTTGATATAAGGAAGATGTGCTCATCTGGGAATGAGTCATCTTGAACCACTACATCTTCTTCCGTAGGGAATTCTGCTATAAGCTCAGCAAAAACTAAGGACTTTTTGGATTTAGCGGATTGGAAAACCAAGTCAAACTCTTGAAGAATGACTATCCACTTGTTGAATTTTCCCCCAACAATGCGTTGGGATAAAACATATTGGAAAGGGTTTACATCCGCCACTACAGTAGTGGTCCTCAGTAAGATGTAGTGCCGTAACCTCTGTATAGCATAAACAACCGCTAAGGCTAACTTCTCGACGTGGGAGTACTTAAGCTCAGGCCCAAGCAGAGCGCGGCTAAGATAATAGACAACATGCTCAACGAGCTTGTCATCCTATGAACTAGCACTACCCCAATGGTAGTCTCCGACGCGGCCAAATATAATAAAAAATCCCTAGAATAATCTGGTGGGCGTAATAAAGGAGCTGACAACAAGGATTTCTTCAATGCCTAGAACGCGAGTCGTGCTGTTTCATCCCATACAAATGGGGCGTCCTGTTTAAGCAGGCACATGAAACATTTTGTGATCTTGGCATAATTAACGATAAAACGTCGAAGGAAGTTAGACTTACCTTGTAGACTCTGAAGTTGCCTAAGTGAGCGAGGAGGAGGCATATTTACAATGGCCTCGACTTTTAAGGGATCCACCTGAATGCCCCTACTAGAGACAATGAATCTAAGAAATCTACCTGATTCGATGCAGAAAACACACTTGTGGGGATTCAAGCGAATTTTATAATACTTGCATCTCTCAAAAATCAACCTTAAATGATCTGGATGCTGGATCCTCTTGCGAGAATGAGCAGGCAGATTATCCAGGTAAGGCTCGACAATGGCTTTTATATCATGAAAAGAAAAGTTCATGGCTCGTTGAAAGGTTGCCCCTGCATTTTTCAATCCAAAGGGCATTTTTCTATACGCGAATGTACCCCAAGGGCAAATAAAAGTCGTTTTATGCTGGTCTTCCGGTTTGATTTGGATTTGATTGTAGCCGGAAAAACCATCCATAAACGAAAATACTTCACTACCCGCACATGCATCTATGATTTGGTCAATAAACGGTGTAGGGTAGTTGTCCTATGGACAAGCTTTGTTAAGGTATTGAAAGTCCATACAAACACGAATATCCCCTTGCTTTTTATCAATGGGGACTGGGTTGGACACCCACTCAGTCAAAGCAACGGGGATATATAAAACCTGCTTTCAATAGCTTTTCTACCTCTGCCTTCACAGCCGCCGCTTTACGCGGGTTCATGGGGCGTAATTTTTGCCGAACCGGCTTAGCATTAGGATAGGTTGGGATCTCATGTTGAACAATAGATGGATCAATGCCTGGCATCTCCTCATATGACCAGGCAAAGATATCGCAGAATTCCTTGAAAAGGGAAGTATAAATGGCAATCTCCTCCGGAGAGCAGTTTGCACCTATATAGATATTTTCCACGACATCTGGATTTACGGAGATGTTGATCGGTATAGTAGCGGAAATTTTTGCCATATTCCCCTCGGCAAACACTCCTTCCCTAGGTAAAGGATTGACGGGTGTATCAACATCATCCGACAGTCTCACATGGAACTCTTGGTTTTCTATCTTGCTTAGCTCTGGAAGGAAATAAGATCGGTGATGAAGATCCTCACATATCTTATCACGTGAACACATAGCTTCCAGAATAGCTTCATCTGAAGGTAAAACAGTGTCTAAGCAATCTATGGAATGTAAAGATTTTTCTGCCCATGCAGGCATATAAACTTCTTCCAGATCATCCGAGACTGTAAGAGGATCTGGAATGGGATCTACAGTGGTTTGGGTAATAGCTTGATATGCCACTTCCACTGCAGACAAGGGCACTTCCGGTTCCTGAGGGGTTGGGAGGACCCAAGGATCAGTCCTATCAACTATCGAATCAATGGACTTCCCTACAGTAGTAGAAATGAGATAAAGGACTGGAGCTGGAATATCGAATGTTCCCATCAATGATGCGTACAGTCCAGCCCCCAAGCTATGTGCAGCAGGTTTGGCCTGATCAACCAATGGCACAGTGGAATATTTAGACTCTAAGTGGCCTTTACGAGTAAAATCAAGCTGGTCAACAGTGACCAGCTTGCCCTCATGTGGAAATACCACGACATGAAAGACAGCAGATGCAACAGTAGACATTGCATAAGTTCAATTCCTACCCAGAAGCAAATTGTAGTCCAATGGAGCATCAATCACTTCAACTTCAACAGAGACTGCTTTGCCAGCCAACTTAATCTCAAAAGCTGGTAGGATACCATGTGGACGGAAAGACCTTCCATCAAAAGCAGTAAGTAAAGTGGTTGATGGGAGCAGCTATGGGGATCCGAGAGCTTTCCAACAAGCCAGGGACATAACACAAGTAGAGGCTCCCTCATCAACTACCACTCGTCCAATGGTCTTACCACCATGGACAACATCTATCGATAAAGCTACATGATAAGGGAGGCAAATTTTAACATCAGAGAGATTAAATTTTGCTAAGAGACTCGAAGAGTCCATGCTACCTAGAGCTGCTAAAAGGGCATTCTGCTGAGTGGGACAGCTTTGTAGCACCTCCAAAGCTGACATTGCACAAGGGGTCTGAGCCAAGTATTCAACCACAGAGTAGTTAGAAGCGGCTCGGGCATTTGGATTATGTAAAGTCTTCTTAAAGACACCTTTGGGTATCTTTGGCATTATTTCTGTAGGTTTCTCTATAGTGAGAGGGTTGGAAGATTCAACTACAGCTTTACCCTTCTCATAGTTCTTGTTCCTAGTTTGTAACAAAGTTGAGGATCTAACCATGTTGATATAATTAGGGTCAGGAGCAATTTGACTGCCCCCTGCTATGGTAGAATTTGAAGCAGAATTCTGCCCTTGGGGAAATGGATCCTTCAGGACAGTCGGTGGTTGCGTTTGTAACAGCTTCTGAGCTTGTTCCATGAGGGGACAAAGATGAGTAAGATGGTCCCCTTGGCACAACTTACAAGGGAACTTGACTTTCTTCTTTTCCTTTTTTCCCCCATCAGCATTGTTCGCGGGCTTTTGCTTGTTTTGATTTTGGTTTCCCTCTCCCTTTTTACCTTTCTTCTTCTTCTCGTCGGGCTGCTGATTGCCCTTCGAAGAGGTTTGTGCAAAAACATTTGCACTTTGGGAGGAGGGGGCAGCCTTTGTTGCCTCCGCCGTAGACTGTTTGATAGACAATTGGTGAAGTTGTTTTGTCAAAGACTCTACAGTGGGAGAGTTTACAGACCCAACCACACCATCGGCATGGGGTCCAGGCTTGGGTTTCTCGGCCTCATGAGAAGGCCTTGGTGCCTCAGGGATGATTTCATATAAAATCCCAGACTGTGAATAAATCAAGTCCAACTGCTGGGCCCTGAGTATGGCTTCTTCCTCACTAGTCACTCCTGATGTGGAGACATCCTTAGATATATAGGGCAATAAAGATTTAAGGAACCATTCTAATAGAAACTCAGGAGGGATGGTAGCTTTAATGAGGCTCTTTCGCCTCCTCCACTCTTGGATATGATCCGAGATGTGGGTTGCCATGTTTTGTCTAAAGGTGGACAACAAGTCCGTTCCGAAGTCGTAACGGACTGGAAGCTGAAAGTGGCTAAGGAAAGCGGTAGCCAAGTCCCAGAAACTACTAAAAGCAGCAGAAGGCAGCTCAATGTACCATTTTGCTGCAGTGCCCGTCAAGGTCCTCTGGAACAGCCTCAGTCTCACTGAATCTTCATTCAATGAGTTGGAAGAATACCATAAGTGGAAGGTGGTGGCATGTGCCCCAGGATCTTCACCAGCCTTACCTTCGAACTTAGGGATGTCCGAGGGAAGTTTGGTGGGAACAGGTGGCCACAAGGGGTCATGCCTCACCCGATCGTTCATCAATTTTGATAAGTCTGGCAAGTTCAAAGTTGCCAGAAAAGGAAGCTTTTGCCTAGCCGGTGTACTAGAGGTACTAGCTTGGGGATTAGAGGGACTTGCCCCCGATCGCCCATAAGTAAAAGTGGGGTTGCCCCCAGACACCGGTTGTGAAGTGGGAATGTTGCTTTGGAACGGATTCCATCCGTAAGCCACCGGATTTTGGGTGGGAGTTGCAGTGTAAGTGGTTCGGGCCGTCCCCATAGAAGTAGGGGTCTGAAATACTGGAGCAGGTATCCCTCCACTAGACAAAGGGAGAGCTCATGTATGGGACCGAAATAGGGGTTTGGTAGCTTTTCCCATAAGAGGTGTTGCTACCAAACTGTACTCCTACATATGAAGGAGGTGGACCTATGTATGGACTAGATGGGGGTATGTGCCCCCCATTCCAAGGGAATCCTTGGACAAAGGCCGAGGATCCCACCAGACCACTGTGGGTAGTGTAAGGGAAGGAAGAAGGAATTGTAGGCATACTAGGAATCCCAGTAGCCATATCACCAGACATACTTCCTATGTTCGAGTAAACTGGTGGTTGGACCACCCGGCTTGCTGGAGTTAAGGGTGTGGAACGTAAACTAGATCTAGGGGTACTAACCAGGTGAGGTAGTACCCCTTCAACCGGAAGGGTTGAGGTGAAAAAAAATGAACTTTCTCCTTCAGAATACATAGCTCTACCTACAGGTACACCTAGCACTGGTGAACTAAAAGGCCTAACCTGCACGATCACTGGATCGTTCAAATCAGTCAAGGGGGTATTATAATTTCTTACAAACTCGTCAGCTTGCAATTCTTCTACCTCGACTATGTCAAAGTCAAAGTGGTTAGCTATTAATTCCGGTTCACCAAGAACCTCACTTACTCCTACTGGTTCAAAAGAACCACCTGTGCTTAATCTCTGCCTTTGGGGTAAAGGTGGAGGTTCCAGTGGTGAGAGAGGAGGAAGGTTTCGCAACCTTCTTAACCTTCTAACAAGTTGGTCCTCCAGAATTAAGACTTAAAAAATCACACCCTAAGGCCAACTAAACACAAGCAGATCCACAGAGCATACACTAAAAAAATCCTAAGTCTCAAGCAATCAAAACAGGCTATAAAGATATGCTTTCCTGAAGAAAGTTGATGAACAGTTACTTGGCGTCCTTGAGGGGTTCTTAGGCACAAGCGGAGGAATCACCCAACCACCCTCCTACACTTTCCACAAGGGTTAACTTCCAAGTTCATTCAAGGTGAACCAGAAATAACCTTTCGGTTTACCTGGGTATGAGCCCTAAAAAGACAAGAGACTAAGGCTACCTTGACAATACCTACTGTCTGGAGGGACAGTCGCAAGCCGAACTCGTATGCATGGGCAAGGTAGCTGATCCCGAAACTCTGTCTAGGACAGAATCCTCAGATGCGTAAAAGTCCTGGGTTACGTTTTGACAAGGATTCGGGGGGTTATTCCCTCTGTCCAAGCCTCCATGCGGCCTAGTGCTTAACTCCCGTTTGAGAGGAGCTTCCCAGATACAGCGGTAGAACCAAGGATTTACCTAATGAATAGTCCACTACGTCTGAGTTTATAATTTGTGGGAAGTTTACACTCCCTAGCCCACAAATCTAGCCTAAGCTAGAAGGTGAAAGGCCCTAAAAATAAAAACTTACTAATAAATTTTAAATTTATGCGTTAATTTTAAGGGTTGTTCTTTACTCAAAGGAAGTGGAAGTGATGGACTGTGTGGTGTTTTGACTCAGCAGAAAATCAATGAAAGCAAAAGTGCATTTAAAGCAAAGTAACACTATAAAATAAACTTCTTTTCATTTTTTTAGATATATATTGATGAATTAACAGCACCTAATAAGAGAAACTAGCCTATGTTTTTTGTATTTTTTTGAGATAATATTTTTTAAACTGAAACAAACACTACTTTATGCAAAAATTACAATGCAAAAGATTAACTATGTTTCGTTTTTCACTTTAAAAAATGCTCAAAAAACTAATGTGCATGTATAAATGCAATGCTTGAGTAAACTTGACACTTATAGACTGTATAAAAAACACAAACTGAAACTAACAGGCAAACATAACCTAAAAACCAGCAAGAAAAGCAGGTTAGGACCTCAACTTGGGTGCAGACAATGACCGAGAGATCACTGCAGACTTTTAAACAGGCAAGTGCAAACCAATAACTGACAGACATCAGACTGGACAAGCAGAGTCTAAGACCCTGATCACTGATCTAGACTCAGGCACTCAAACCAACAACCCAAATAGGCCAGAAAGTTTCAAGATGCATACAGTAAATAAAACAAGTAAAGAGAACCCAAGGGATTCGAAAAGCACTAAGATGTGATCACCTGATACACTCAGACAACTCTGCAACACTCTTAAATAAATTCTTAACATAAAACAGGACTTATAACAGGCCAAAGAACAAGCAAACTTTGACACAAAAATCACAGTTTTCAGGAGTATACGAGATTGTGTAGTAGTGCAGGTCACGAATGATGCGCGATTGTACAGTGGAACAACCTGCGTATGAGACTCAGTATTCGCGACTATCCAGTGGGACAACCCGCGAATGGGTATAAAAAGAATTCTCAAAAACAGAGAAAGACCCAAGACTTTCAAATGCTACAGTAAGTAAGAAAGCAGGACAAAAAATCATAAACAAAACTTCGAGCAATGACTGGTCAGGACAACAGAAAAAGACCTAAAGAAGACTTGGCTTCCCCAGCGGAGGCGCCAGTTCTGTTGTACAGGATAATTCGCCTAATAACCTAGGTCTGGGGGGTTACCAACATACTCGTTACTTGAAGACAGTTTGACTCTAAAAGCACAGAATAGGAAATAGGAAAGTAGAAGGAATTACTTGTATCAAACGAAGGTTGATCCTTGCTATCTTCTCCCTCTCTGATCCACTTCCAAAGTCTCCAGGATAGTTCCTCCTTCCCTTGTTAATAAACACTCTTCCAAATACAAAGAAATTCATATATATAGATGCAGGTTAGGCAAATCATATATCATATTGAAATGTAAACATTTACCAATCCACAAGATATGAAACACATATGGAAGAAGTAATATCTTTATTAACAATAATAGAAAGAGTTTAGGTTACAACCCAATGTCTGAACAAGGACTCCTCTGTCAACAAAGGACTCTGAGTTTCTCTGCTCCAAAGATTTCTATAGACAATCCACCAGCATAACTTTGCTCTCCAAGTATGTATCTTAAACCCCCTCCCCAAGGCCTCTATTTATATGGATGAAATGAGGCAGTTCTCGAAGGTTAGGGAGGTTATAGCAGTTAGGAAGATTAAGTTAAATGAATGAACTAATCTTCCATTATCGATTGTTTTTAAATATTAATTTTGAGGAAACCATACGCGGGTCTGTAGTAGAGCAACCCGCGTATGATACACAACCCTATACAAGTGTAACCCGCGTACACAGGTATGCACGATATGCTGAACATGATACTCGCGTATGATGCGCGAGATGCCAATAGATATAGTCGCGAATGCTACTCAAAATCTCAAAATGGCAAAGTAATCAGCTGGGCATATAGGCAATGTATTTCATCATCAACCAAGGTATAATGAAACTAGGCAAACCTCAATCCATAAGTGTCCTTTTGTGTGCCGACCTGAGGGATGTCAACACTCGGATGGAGAGGTGCCAATCAGGTGTATAACATTTGGGTTTCCAGAAGGAAGAGTTTTTGACAAATTTACTAAATTAGAGGCTTCATCGCAAGGGAGGAGAAGAGGGTGGAGCACTCATCGGTTTTGGTACATATGGTTGCTTCTGGTACGATTTCATATGTGATTTTGAATTTAGCAGTAGAAATTTGGCTTAAGAAAGAGCTTAGTTCAGTTTTCTCAAAGACTAGCTCTTTGACCTGTGTTTGTTAAAGAATTGTTATTTTTATCTATTGGTATACTTCTACGTAGTGGAAACTTACAGACAATGTCCAACTGGTATTTTAATAATGTAAAGTTTTAGGTATCCATTGCCTTTATTTAGGCGTAAAGATAGAAGTTTATTACTGGATTGCTTCTCTTAGCATCATAGTATGGGATGGGATGGGTATCCCTAATTTGTTTATGCAATGACCTTTAAAATAGGTTAGGTCATATGAAATGCTTTCGCTTCATTGAAATTAGATAAAAGAGCGAGCACTCTAGTTTAGATCTTTACCAACGAGACAGGAGGAAATGCACGATCATTATGCTTCTCTCTCTATAGCCTGTTGACCAATGACTACCGCGGCTCAAGATCTCACGTGAAAGGGGATTTATACCAATGCATAAAGGACCTGCATGTAATACATACATAAGGCTCTCACACGCATGAAGAGGTCTAAAAGTGGGGCTCCAAAGAAGGTGAAGAAAACCCTCTCATCCCTTTAACACATTTACAAAAGGGGTAGCTACAAATTTACTATGCTTACAATCTGGACTAGCAGTATCATGATGTATAATCCAATCGACTCAGCCTTCCTCTTGGGATTCCACAGTAACTTTGCTCAACGTGCTCAGTATTCTCTTAAATCCCATGTTTTCAATTAGAGTTGGCAGATTAAATGGGCAACAAAAGGGCTGTTCATGCAACTTCTCCAACTTCTCCCAAGCCATGAATTCCTGCAATTGGACAAATTTGCTTAATTTTTCTTCTCCCAAGCCATGAATTCATGATGATATGAAGAGGAATTTGTCAACCTAGATGTCCTATGGGGACTGCATTGGAAAGAGCCATGATGTGTTTGAGGTGTGTAAATGCATTTTTTTTACTCCCATGGAAACCGTATATCTAGCTGAAGAAGGGGAAGGTCTCTGAAGTTTGTTGCATGGTTGTCCACATGGATTATCTTGGAGGTGGAACATTAAAATAATTTTTTAGACTTTGACATGTCCATAATAAAAAGCACACGCGTTGTCATGTTAAAATTGTCCACTTTATTTGATTTTAATTCAGTTGAGTTACAATAAATGAATTGAATCTAGTTACTTTAAGGAGTTCTATGTGATTTTATGGCAAGCCTTTCTAACATTAAACATAACATATATACTGAAAGTATCAAGATACGATGTTAAGTCCTCATTTGGTCATAATTTTGAATATTAACTTGCACACATTATTCTTCTTCTTCTTTTCTTTGATTGTGGAAAGTTTCGGTCTCCAACATTGGCTTCTGCACTTGACCAACTGACCATAGTATTTCTGTAATTCAGTTGTACTATGGAGCCCATCTAGGTCATCATCTGTTGAGTTCCTGCCCAGGTGTTCATCAACGTTAAGCCTTCCGTCTTCTATAGGCTTTAACATAAACACTGGACAGACTCGAATCCGAAGGCCTCCACAGACGTAGCTTTTTCGTATCTCGATGGGATGGAAAAAAACGACCATCCTTATCTGGATTGTTGATTCTATCCATAAAACAAGAAAAGAGCAGAGTCAACTGGAAAGGAGCAGAGTTAACTGTTGAATCTGGTCCTTTCCCGTTGGATGGAGGGAATCAAGGAATCAGCAGTAGGTTGTAAAGTAGGTTGTAAAGGTCGAGCTAGTGGACTTATATCCGCCATGGAGCGAAGTGAATTATAAAATTGAAATATACTCCCCCTTCCTCTCGGTCATTGTTAGGCCCTCCTTTCAATGGAAAGGAGAGAAGACAACAATAATAATTTTTGTAGAGATCTTAGAAGTAAGGCCTCTTTATTCTTCTTTTTCAATGGCACATTTAAACCCGCCGTAGTTTGTAGGTCAAAGTTGTCATAGCTATTGGAGCTTGTTCCAAGGTAGAGCTATTGGAATTATATCCACATTTCTTGTTTTATTTCAAAGAGTTGCACTAAATTAGATTCTGTTGAATCATCAAACATCTTCTAGAATTTCTATTTTTTTGTAGGTGGGAATATATAAATAATCCTAATGCATATTCATATTACAAATTACACAGGAAAAGTTAAACGTATTTGATATGCGATTCTCATAGGAGACATCAGAAGCACCTCACATTGATTGTGAGTAGTGCATATCAACAAAACACTTGGAACTTGGAACAACACCTGCTGGCTGAAACCTTGCTGGTTATGAACTGTACTCCGTAAGTGTCTCCATATTGATGGTGGCTCCTGGCCTCAATGACTAGTAGGTGCCTTCGCTGCTCCTCACCAATTGCTGTGAGATAGTCTTCTCACAGGGGAATTATGGATGCTACCTTCACTACAACCTCACACTTCCTACTTTCTTTTTAAGAATAAATGTATTTATCTTTAAGGATAACTGTTGAAAGTGAAAAATCTAATTTATATTTTCTTGTTGCCACTCATTCACTACACTAACGGAGCTGGTTTAAATACAAGTTTTTGTTGCACACTAACTACTTAGAACAAACAACTAGTTTACTAATGTTAATGTTGATGTTAACTACATCGATAAGAAGTCTGTCTTGTTTCTTATGGTAATTGTGGACACAACCTTTGGAGACACATTCATTCATGGCAAGGCCGTATCGATGCGAGTCCAAGTTTATTGACTCCAGTTGGCAGAGATAAACATTCCAAAAGGGTATAGTTTATTCACAAGAATCTCTATTTTATTTCCTAGGTTATAAAAATATGTTATACGACCTTCTAAAAACGAGGTTTCTCAAAAAAAAACACATGAAAAATATGAAATGTGGACAGTGGCTATAGTGATGGGGCTTTACTCTAATCTAACAGCAGCTCCGGTAGGAGGCACCCAATAGCAGCAGCAGAGTTTACATAGATGCGCGTCTCATATGTTGAAACGTCTATATGTGAGTCTGTAGAGATGGACTCAGGGGAAAAAAACAGAAGCAGGATTCATACTGGCCAGCAGAGCTGAGTCTGTAGAGATGGACTCAGGGGCGAAAAACAGAAGCAGGATTCATACTGGCAAGCAGAGCTGATAGGTCAATGGTGTAGTGGCAACCAGAGCTGATGGGTCAATGGTGGTGAGACTAGCTTTTAAAGTAGCTTTTGGTTTAAGAAACTATGACCGATGACCTAGGTATCTGAGCAATTAAAATTACTAAATTACTATGATAGGGTATTTGAGCAGTCAAAATTACTAAATTATTATGACCAAGTCTAGGCCACACCAACTGGTTGGATTTTGGACGTCTCCTCTCAACTAGTTCAATCGATTGAACTAGTTCAAAAATTATTCAAAAATTAAACCAAGTGGTCAAAATTACTAAATTATTATGATAGGGTCTAGGCCACACCAACTGGTTGGATTTTGGAAGTCTCCTCTCAACTAGTTCAATCCATTGAACTAGTTAAAAAATTATTCAAAAATTAAGCTAGGTAGTTCAAAAATTAAACTGAGTTAAGTCACCATACCCACACCTTAATCCAATAAGCTAGTACACATTAAAAACATAATCCAATAAGCTAGCACAAATTAACAACAGAAAAAAAAAAAGTAATTGTTGTTCACCTTCAGTTTGTCATTTGTAAAAAAGGCGAGCCCTCTTCTAGCCGTTGCAGAATGAATTGAAGTGACAGGGAATTCCTGCATCATCTGGGCTACTCAGAGGGGTTTATGAAGGATTTGAAGGGTGCCATCCGAACAAACCAGTTCGATGGCTTTCTTGTTTTTCTTCATGGACATGGCCACCCCTACTGTAAACCACTAAAGAGAACTGGAGAAGATAATAATATAAAGGTGGAAGTATTATCTTATCTTACAAATAGGCAATCATTAGGTTGAATTAAGACTGATGAGATGTAGGAAGTTTTCAAACTTGGATTACTTTTATAATTGAAAGTAAATTTTGAAAATGAGTAGTGTAAAGAAGATTGAAAATAAAAATATTTTTAAAAAATATATATATTTTATCTATCAACTTTGATATAAATCTTAAAAATAAGTAATGTAAAGAAAATTGAAAATAAAAATACTGAGCCAATCACATTGATCACTATTTAACGAAGTTGCTCCCTCCCAGAAAATATCCTTTCAATTGCCATTGAAACCTTATGGATTCAACCGAAGTTAAGGACAATATATATATTTATTAGAAAAATTTGAGATATATAAAATCATCTAGCTGGGTTAATCGCCAGCGGTTACAACAAAGAATTTTCCCTCTACCCACAGATCGTGTGAAAGTATCAGCGGAATGAGGAGATCAAACAAGTCAGGTTGATTCTAATCAAGTTACAAAAGGGGCAGCAATCCTACAGTACAGGAGGGGCGTTCTCTGAACAAATATATAGAATCAATTGTAATTCCTTCTCTGCTCTGATTTTTCGGTTTATCAATTTTCTGTATCTGTAAAAACCGGAGGTGGAGACCGCATCTTTGCAGTGTTTGATTAGAGATGTTTATGCAACAATGATAGTGGAAGGCGGCTACATTCGTTTTCTTTCTCTCATGTGAAAACGCTTATAGTGGCAGCAGTGGATAAAAATAAATAAATACAAATATAAATAAATATAGAAAGCTAATCATTTACATTTTAATAGAATAAAAATAAATACATTTAATAATATGAAGAATGTAAAGATAAAGGACAACCTTTTATTCTTCATTGCATTTACAGCCATTTCTGAAGCTTTGGTTAAGTTGAATTTGAATTTAAGCAGCCGTTAAAAAAAAGGTCAAACTAGCATAAGAGGTGATAAGCATTCACTAGTTTGGTATTTATGCAAAAGAAGAGATTTATTTGGACTCTATTTTCTAAGCAATGAGATTTTGTATTTTCTATGGATCACCAAACAACTATAGATTAGCAACAACTACATTAATTTTATTAATGTGTGTGATTACTTATAGGCCTAAATTTGACACATAGAGAGTGGACTTGAGATGGACTCTCCAAAGTAGTAATAGAAATAACATTGTTTAATTAATTATAATATGGTAATTAATTAATTAATTATATCATTTAATAAAACAACCATAATGAAATGATATTGTAAATGACTAACTATTCAAGCTTTAAACCCTAAAGGAAATTATATTATTAACAATTAGCTATTCAAGCTTTCAACCCTAAATCAAGCTTTCAACTCTAAAGGAAATGGTAATTTGACACATACAGAGTGGACTTGAAAATTACTAGCTATTCAAGCTTTAAACCTTAAAGGAAATTATATTATTAACAATTAGCTATTCAAGCTTTCAACTCTAAAGGAAATGATAATGATATTATTATTATCATTAACAAGTAGCCATTCAAGTTTTCAACCCTAAATCAAGCTTTCAACTCTAAAGGAAATAATATTATAAACAACTAGCTATTCAAGCTTTCAACCTTAGAGGTTGGGAATATATAGCTTTGCTACCAAATCTTGTTATCCATTTAATTTAACACATTTTTATTCCCTACAAGCACATTATTCCCTGCATGCAAGCAGGGTATAACACAAATTCTTCTGTTAAGGTTTTTATATTTTATACGAGGTTTTTTCGTAAGTTTTAAATCCCCACTTCTTATTGTCGAATTTTTTATTTATTTTGTATTCTGACATGTTCTTACAACACTCTTCCCTGAGAAATCTGACACCTTACATGACGAATCTGACACCTCTTCCCTGAGAAATCTGACACCTGCTGCTCTGACACATTGGAAACTCCAGCGCCTAGGCGTCATTCATTTCCGTGGCAGGTTGCATGAATGTTGTGAGTGGCAGCCTGGAAATTTGCCTAGCAAGGTTATCTTCAACATGAGCCGAGAAAGGTTATCTTCAACATGAGCCTTCTCGGGCTCATGGTTTATATTTAATGCATCTTGCTTGTTTGAGTTGGCACTGATATTTGGTCATGCTGGAGACTAAACCATGGTGTATAGGTCTCATATTCATCATGGAGCCTGCAGACGGGCATGGAGCTGCAAGCTCCACTCCATTCCATTTCAATTTTACACTTGCCCACCAGATCCCATGCCCCCAGATCGAATCACATCACTTCCAATCGGTCGCTATTCTTGCTCTATTTCGCATATAATTGTGGGGGAACAAAGAGATATGTCAGAAATGATTATCCGGGCACCTCGGAGGCTGTGCTCGTAAATAATTCTTTCCTTGAAGCCATATGATGTAGCTTTGCAGATCGTGGATCTCAAGCTCGTATGGAGTAGCAACCCCATATTTATGTAAACAACTTTTCAAATCTGGTATTGTTTAATATTTTGTTTTTCATCCGGGAGTATATTTTGTTTCTTAGGTAATATTTCCACGAGAGTTGTCTCTCGCCATGGCCATTGTTTTTAAGATTCCCTAGTTTACTATTTGTTTTGAGGTTATGTAAGTTTGAAATGTTTCGGGTACAAATTTGTCTCAAACGATGAAAATATGAAGTTAACTCTTTGAATACTGGTATAGCTGGTAAAGTTAACTCTATCAAGATGCAAAATATAGGGTTCCTTTGTTTTGTGGAGTACATTTGCAACTACCCACAGAAAGAATGTCCAAAGGATGATTCTGAATGTTATACCTGTGGTTGATTCTGAATGCAGTTGCATGACATGCTCATGGAAAGAATGTTGAAAGGCAATAAATACCCATTTATTTCCTTGAAATTAACGGGTTGAATGGTTATGTAGGAAGAAACTTGGTGCGTCAGGGTTTGGCCATGGGAGAAACACCTTAAAGAATGCAATCAAGTAATTTTTCTGCGTCCTTAGTTGGTTTGGTTTGTTTTAGTGGATTACTCTGCGATACCATGCTATCCACTGTATTTCGTATTTCTGCCTCTCTGTTCTCTTAGAGAATGCATTTACTATCTACCTACACTTTTCTATCTTTTGATATTGTAGGGTTAGTGTTTTCTGTTTAGAAGTCCCCTAATTTTGGGCACATTGGCGGTTTCCTTATGATATTATAGAGCTTGTTATATAGCCTGGTCCTAAGTACTGGTTCCTGGAAACAAATGTCGTCATAGTTTTCCAGACTGGTAATTGATAGCCGCACTATACTAGAATTTATCTCTAGAATTTCCTGTTATAGGGGCTCCCATTTTTTTTATAATTTTATACTGTTATTTCCATTGCTTGATAAGGTTTTACCAAAATGTTCGGTGAAAATTTTCATATCCTTTCCAATCAAGATTGAAATGTTTTTGGTATGAAGAAGAAATTGAAGACAATCTTCCTTGGTGTTTAGCCCTAAATTTTGTAATTTTGTAAACTTGCTGAACTAAATTGTAATAACTTAACTTTAATTTTGGCACGACAGAGATTTCGGAGCTCGAATGTGGTTATATATAGAACCCAGTGCTTTTATCACTAAATAAATAATAATTTTTCTGTATTCGCAGCACTCTTCATACCTAAGTGAGCAATTACCAGGATATAGTGTTGTTATGTGTTGCTCCATGCAGAACCATTCGACAAGGTAAATATACGCAGTATAGTATCTAGAAATATATAAAATAAAGATTTTTTTAATTACCTTTTCTCTGAACGTCAACAAGGCTTGCTTGCTCTTGCGCACAGGCGAAGTGGACGATTTTATATATCACAAATCCGGTGCTCGTCTGCCACCCAAAGTAAGTAATTAAGTAATTTGCATCTGGTAATATCCATCAGTTGTATCCCTATAAATGTGGGAAAAGATTTGCAGGTTCTCATGATTCTAATTTGTAGTCATTCTAATTTAAAAATTCTCATTATTTTATGAATTTGCTCTATGTTTACCAGGAACGGAAGCTATCATATCAAAAAAACAACTTGTGATGAGGAAAATGATGAATATCCTCTTGTTCCATTAATTTCAAATCAAAACACTTGCATGTTATAAACTTCAAGCATATACATATTAAATGTCTTGTTCTTTATAAAAAAAAATGAAATGCTCTTCTTAAATCTTCGGCCAAATCTTTGATGCGAATGAATGTATGCTATTTACCTTTACCAAGCCAACGAAATTCTTTAGATACGGGGCCTCCCTACTAAAAAGGTGACTGTCTCCTAAACATGTTAACAACAACCTCCAAATAGACGGCCATCAGTTGGTATTGAGCCATCGTGTACCGGTAAAAACCATCCTGGTAAGAATAAGTGGGCCATCCCAGACACTCTTAGAAGAATCCTCCACTCATATAGAGATAAGGATATTTCCCAGAACTAAACCTTGCGATGTCTATTCAGTTCGATGGATATTACCTAAATCACATAGAGATAAGGATATTTCCCAGAGCTAAACCTTGTGATGTCTCTTCTGTTCAATGGATATACTGGAGAGTAAGGTAGCTTGATTTCCTTTCATGCTCAGGTATTAAATTGTGTATGCATTGGTTACAGTATTTGTTCATTATAGTTTTGGTATGAATTCGCTTTGCTAACATAGTGATATCGTTAATGGAGGGGAGGGGGAAATTCAACCAAGACTTGACTTGAGGAATGACTGAACTTGAAAGTCATTTCTATGTTTTGAAGAGAAACTAATGGTTGAAGTAACCACACTCTGAATTGACTACATAAATCAAAATAAAAAGAGTTGTCCTACTTTTCTCAAAAACATAATACGTAGTGTGTTGTTTTGCGCAAGCTTGCAGGAGTAACTGATACAATGGATTAATTTAAAAAGATGAAATTTACACATGAGATGGGTGTTTGTCTTCAATAATATCTTGGAAAAATATAACCATTTGATGGAGGTAAGAACCAATAAACATTACTCAACTAGCATTTGATGGAGGTAAGAACCAATAAACATTACTCAACTAGCAACATAGCTACATTAATTAATTAATGTGTCTGATTAATCTGATAGGCTTAAAATAGGCACTTGATTGTTAATCATAAGAATTTGAAAGTTGAAATCCTTTTGGTTGTTTGATGTAAACTTATTCTTCTAATTATCCATTTAGAAAATTTGATTTTACATCCATATGATACACTTTGATGTCTTTGGATCAAGCATAAGACAATATCATTCTGATAGCTTCCATTCTGGCTACTGGTAAAATATTTCTTCAAAGTCTATTCCTGTGATCTGAGCATAGCCTTTACAAACCAATTGAGCCTTGTTTCTGATCACCTGTCCATCTTCATTCTTTTGTTTCTGAAAAATCCACTTTGTGTTGATCACATTCATGTTTCTTGGTCTAGGAACAAGTTCCCATGTTTCATTCTTCTCATTTTGATCTAATTCTTTTTCCATTGCTGTAACCCACTGGTTATCTGTACAGGCCTCTTGAAAAGTTCCTGGTTCAGTTGTAGACAATAGAGAGAAGTGTACCTGCTCATTTCTTCCAGATGGTCTTCTTCTAATTCCTATTCCGGCATCCTTATCACCAATAATTGATCTAATGGATTATTCTTCTGGCACCCGTTCTTAGGTATCTTTTGATCCTTATATTCTTCTTATTCTAAAGTTGGTTGATTCTGTTCTTCATCTTCCAAGAGTTGTTCTTTATCTAATTGTTCTTTCAGTTTAATTTTCTTAATTTATTTCTGATCGGAAACCTCCTCTTCTTCATCGTCTGATTCTTTTGAGTCTTCTCTGGATGATATTAGTCTGACGTCATCTATTTTTGTGTTGATGCTTTCGATCACCTTTTCTAATCTCAAATTGTAGCATTTGTAAGCTTTCCTCTTGGATGAATATCCAACAAATACTCCCTCATCTACTCTAAAGTCAAAATTTCCAATATACTTATCTTTTCTTTTGATGTAGCACTTGCTTCCAAAGATTTTGAAGTGTCGTACATTTGTTTCTCTTCCTATCCATATCTTGTAGGGATTTTTATCACTTTTTCTTTTGAGTAGTACTCTGTTCAAGATGTGTATTATTGTATGAACTGCGTTCCTCCAAAATTTGTCATTCAACTTGGATTCATTCCACGTGGTTCGAGCCATCTCCATTACCGATCTATTCTTTCTTTTAGAAACCCCATTTTGATGAGGTGTTCTAGCTACTAAAAACGGTCTCTTTATTCCATGCTCTTCACAGTATTTGTTAAATTCATCTGAAGTGAATTCTCCACCGTTTTAAGATCTTGGGCACTTGATTCGTGATCTTGTTTAATTCTCAACTAATTCCTTGAATGTTTTGAAACATCCAAAATATTCTGACTTCATGTTGAGAAGACATACCCATGCCATCCTGGTATAGTCATCAATAAGTAGCATGAAATATTTTTTACCATTCAGTCCTTTGTTCTTGGTTGGTCCACATAGGTCAGTGTGAATGAGCTCCAAGGTTTTGTAGAAGAATTCTCTTTTTTCTTGAAATGTACTCTTGTTTGTTTTCCATGTTGACACTGTTCACATACAGAGTTAGCATGCTTTGTAATGTCCGACATATTCTGAATTTCTTGGTTTTTGTAGATATTGACCAAATTGTCAAAATGTATATGCCCCATTCTTCTGTGCCAAATCTATATTTCATCTTATTTTCCCAAGTGACATTTCTCAGACTCAATCTTATCCAACACGCATATGTTTTTAGGGATCCTAGTGGCTATGGCTATTAACTTTCCTGATCCTTTCTTCCTTATTATGCATCCTTTTGAGTTGAAGAGGAGTTCATGTCCTTTATCACACATCTGACTAACGCTTAGCAGATTATGCTTCATGTTGTCCACAAGCAAAAAATTTTCAGCCATGGAATTTTTGCTTCCAAGCTTCATTGTGCCTTTCCCCAATACTTTTGTTGAATTGCTGTTTATGAAAGAGACATATCATTTTTCCTTCTCAATATTAGCAAAAGAAATTTCGTTACTTGTCATATGATTGGAGCAACCACTATCAACATACCATTAACCATAGATATTGTCCTGAGCTTGAAGAGCAATTCCACATTTGTAGTTGTCCTTTCGTTTAATCCATACCTTGTTAAACAGTTCCTTATTTCTTACTATAGAGATCTTCATTATGCAATCTCTCTATATATGTCCAAAGTTGTTACACTTGTAACATTCTACTTCTGATCTCAAGGGACCAAACTTGTTACTGTATTGTGGTCGTTTGAGGCTTGCAGGGTTATTCCTTGCTTCAAAGTTTCTTCTTTGAAAACAGTTTGTAGCTTTGTGTACAAATCTTCCACATGTAAAGTAATGGCCATAAAAGAAGTATCCATACCTGGGAACATATGAAGGAGATGTTTTTTCTGAGATATGGTCTTTCCACTGTCCTTCATTTTGATAAGGTTTTTTTGGGTTGACATTCAATATCTTCTTCATTTGTGAAGTCCTTGACAACTTCTACATAACTTCTTGGCTTCTCTTCATTACTTGTCATCATTGAGCTTGAGGCCTCATCGGTATTCTGCATGTATCCTATACTGTTCTTATCGAATAATGGATTCTGATTGTTGATTATTTGTTCTAGAGTCTTGGAGTTGTTCTCATAACTCTTGCCGATATCTTTTGTCTGTAATTTTGTCTTCAGAGATACTATCTCAGCATCATGATTTTCTTTTTCTTTCATACTTTCCATCAACTGTTCAATAAGAGAGTCTTTGATTATTTTGTATTCTTCAAGTTTGACATTCAAATCAGTAATGATTTGTTCAAACCTTTGTGCTTCTTCCTTAAGTACCATGTTCTCCTTCCTGACTATCTTCAACTCTTTCAAGGTGCTTATAAGTTCTTCTTCAATATCTAATTCACCTTCAAATTGAGATTCTTCATCACCATTGGGGTCCTCATTTGAGTTTATTGCCATAAAGAGTACCTTATATGGTTCACCATCATCACCAAAGTTGCTTCCATTGTCATTGTCGGAGACACCAGTAGATGAGTTGTTGTCCCTCTTTGTATCGAGACTTTTCTTCTTTGCAAACTTCCCTTTGTTCTTATTCTTGTAATTTTTGTACTTCTTGTAGGGTTTGAAGTTGTCATCTTCATCACTATCTGATTTCTTTGCATATGGACATTTATAAGAAAAATGACCTCTCTTCCCACATGAAAAACATTTAATAGGTAACTTACCTTTGTATTTCCTAGTGCCTTTCTTCACTTTCTGAACAAATTTAGTTATTTCTTCATCATCAGATTCATCACTTGTTGGCTTGTCCTTTGTTTATTTTTTCTTCCCATCTTGTTTGGAGGAGACCTTGAATGCTTCTTCCTTTCTTGATTTGTCCTTGTGTTCAATTCTCATTTCATAAGCCACAAGAGTCCCATGCAGCTAATCTATTGCCATAGTATTCATATATGTTCTTTCTTCTAGGGTAGAGATCTTATGCTCTAGAATTCATAGTTGCTTCCATCAAATAAGGGTGTTCTAGTTTTTCTTTGTTTAGTATACTTTCCCATGATTTCCTTCCAATGGTAAGTATGTTCTGAAGGAACCTGATCTAAAACCAATTGTTGAAATATTGAGAGGGGGGTGAATCAGTATTTCAATAGTATTAAACCATGTTACCTTGTCAAAGAAAATACGGATTGTTGATAGTGCCAAGGAACAAGTAAGAAATAAAAAGGGGTTCCTCCCATTAATGTTTAGGATGGACCATACCGCCTTTTTTAAACGAATCTATACCATTAGCAATATAATTGATTTAAGCAATCAAAGGCTGATGATTCGTGTGAAAACATATCCACTCTAAAATCAAATGGTGTTTCAATCTTAAAATATTATAGTTTAGTTTCACATCATATTCACATCCAAGTCATCCTGTCCATTTGATCCCTCGTTCTTCATTCTCCCTTTCATACATGTGTAATTCCCAACCTTTTCACACACCCATGTATGCCATTTTTCATCATGAAAATCCTAAATCATTCACCATATCCATGACTCATCATTTCATGTCCAATCGATGACATGAAAGTGACAATATCACTATAACTCTACATCTATATATGGACATGTAATGCTCTTGGCCATCTGCAGCTCATTGCCTTACTCACCATATAGATCATCATATCATGTCTCGCCCCTTAGTGGTCATGTATATAGTTTAGATACCCCCTAGGTTCTTTCTCCTGATATTTTATAATATGTCCCCCCCCCTAAAGTATGGTTTGAGTTTCTTATATGTACAATAATTGATTGTTTCCTTCTGACCACTACTTGTGTTGAGTGAACATTACAAAGTCCAAGTCGTTGTTGGAGTTTCTTATCCCACATTGAATGAAAATTACAAGAAATCACGATGTTCATTAATATAAGATGATCTGTGATGTTTCTTCCACATCTTACTCTCTGATGCCCCTTTTTTGTACTGCTACCTTTTATAGAGGATTAAGAGAGTGATCATTTGAAAAGCTGGATGATGTTGCTGAAATAGTTGATGTCGGTGTTCTTGTTTCATCTTCATTTCTTAGTCTCCTTAACATTTGAAGGTATAACTTGGAAAATTAAATCATTAATATATAACTCAGATGACATTATTTTGACTGCATTGTATTCCTTAGGAGGAAAGGTGCCAAAGACCAGGCCTCATTTCCTGAGTCCATTTCATACCACACCATTACAATGTGGGATGTAGTCCTTTCTGTTGATGACTTTTTGCAACACAACATCAGGTAGTTACCTTTGGTGTCACATCGAAAAATTTACTCAACCAATGTTTTTTAGTACTAGATAGGGTACAGTGATGTTGTTTTGTACCAAAATTAGCTTCACTCTTCAAAGGATCGATAGAGATATGAAAAGAATGACAAAGTTCGATGAAACATGAACACTAAGGAGTGAGCTATCCTCAAAATTGATTATGCCACCTCAACTGAAATATGTCAACTGAAGAAACAAAATCATGCCTCTTTTTAATGTTCAAAGGGCATAGTCAACATTTAAGAACATACTTAAGCTCAATGAGCAGAGGCACAATAGGAGGCTCATTCATTTCTTATGAGTTTGAAAGCTAAAAACCATTCCTAGGATCTGCAACATCAGTCCTTTCTCTTTCTTGTTCCCTCTTTCTTCATAGTGTAGGATCATAGAAATTTTGCTATTGAGAAAAAATACAATAGGATTAGGACAAAGATGAATCAATTTCCCCTGATATATTAACTATTATATCTATGAAATAAATATGGTTTTTTTCAAAACTAGGAACGGGGTGATTTGTACTAATATTTGAATTAAAAGTGTATTTTATATTGTTCAATGTCCATTTGAAATAGTATGAAAGTATTTATATGTGTCCATTTGAAATAATATGAAATGCCTTTATTTATGTATCTAGAATCATATGGATATGAAAATTACTACGCATGTATGATTTTGAATGGTTTCTTGAATGCATATTAATGGAAATACGTCAATGATTTAATGTTGAATGTATTGAATGTTTCTTTTTGAGAAAGGGAACATGATCCTTCTCCACCTACTCATTCATCATCACCCTGACCATAAAAGGGTGAGAAAGGGCTAGTTCTCCTTCTCCTCACTCAAATTTCAAAAGTGTGTGGAAGGGACAATGTAATTAGAATAGGGTGAGAAATAGACAATTTTTCCACTCCCCATCCCAACAGTCTAAGGGAGTGATCATGCTACCCATTTGAATGTAGTAGGTGTAGAAAAAGACTAGTTCTTATTGACCCTTCATCCCAAAAATTACTAGAGTGAGAGAAAGAGCCAATATATCACTCAAAGACCAAGATATTGAAAAAGGAAAAACACTCCTTCTCTACCTCCATGATCCTCATAACTCCAAACATTGAAGGGCGAGAATGGGTTAGTGATTCTTCTCCTCCTTACTCAGCTTTCATAAGAGGGAGAGAGGTCTAGTGTAAATATAATAGCGTGAGAAGGGGACAATGTTGCCACTCTTCCTCTCAAAATTCTAAGGGAGTGTCCATGCTACTAATTCGAGTGGAACAAGCATGGATAGGGATAGTTGATCACTCAAATACCAAGATTTTTAGAAAGGGAACATGATCCTTCTCCACCTACCAATTTCTCATCACTCTAACCATATAAGTGTGAGAAATGGAGAGTAATCCTTCTCCTACTTACTCAACTTTTATAAGTGTGTGTAAGGGATAGCGTAATTAGAATAGGGCGAGAAAGGGACAATGTTTCCGCTTCTCCTCCCAAAAGTATAAGGGAGTTCCCATGCTACTCATGTGTATGGAACAAGTGCTGGAAATGGATAGTTATCCTTGATAGTTTCTCCAAAAAATTACTAGAGAAAGAGAAAGGGAAATTTTCTCACTCAAACTACAATAATTTGAGAATCCAATCATGCTCATTCTGCACCTCCTCACTTCTCATCACTCTAAGCATAAAAGGGTGAGAAAGGGACAGTACTACTTATGCTCCTTACTCAAATTTTAGAGGTGTGAGGAAGGTCCAGCCTAATTAGAATAGGGTGAGAAAGGGTCAACAATGTCACTCCCCCTCCATATTGTCTAAGGTAGTTCCCATGCTACTCATTTGAGTGGAACAAGTGTAGTATAGGGATGATACTGCTCCTTGACTCTTCCTCCTAGAGATTACCAGATCGGGAGAAAGGGATAGTTTTTCATTCAACTACTAAGAGTTTGAGAAAGGGAACATGGTCATTTTCCACCTCCTCACTCCTCATCACTCTAACCATAGAAGGGTGAGAAAGGGCCAGTCCTCCTCTTCCTTACTAAAATTTCAAAAGTATATAGAAGGGCCACCATAGGTAGAATTGGGTGAAAAATGGACAATGTTTCCACTCTTCCTCCCAAAAGTATAAAAGAGTTCCCATGATACTCATTCGAATGGAACAAGTGTGGGAAATGGATATTGCTCCTTGATCCTTCCTCCCAAAAATTACTAGAGCAATATAAAGTGCAAGTTATTCACTAAAAGACCAAGAGATTGAGAAAGGGTCCATGCTCCTTCTCCACCTGCACACTCCTCATCAATGAGTAACCATGAAAGTGTGATAAAGGGACAATGCTAATTATCCTCCTTACTAATATTTTTAGAAGTGTGACAAAGGGATAACTTAATTAGAATAGGATGAGAAAGGGACAATGCTGCCACTACTCCTCCAAAAAGTCTAAGGGATTTCCTATGCTACTCAATCAAATGGAACAATAGCAGGATAAGGCCAGTTCTCCTTAACTCTTCCTCCCAAAAAATTATCAAAGCAAGAGAAAGGTACAATTCCTAACTTAAATACCAAGAGTTTGAGAAAGGTAACATTCTCCTTCTTGACATCCCCACTCCTCATCACTCTAACAATATAAGGGTGAGAAAGGGATAATGCTCCTTATCCTCCTTACTCAATTTTCAGAAGTGTGTGGAAGGGGAAACATAAATAGAATATGGTGAGAAAGGGCCAATGTTTCCACTCTTCCTCCCAAAATTATAAGGGAGTTATCATGCTACTTATTCGAATGGAACAAGTGTGGTATAGGGATAGTGCTTCTCAACTCTTCCTCCCCAAAAATAGAAAAGTGAGACAAAGGGACAAAAGGGATAGTTTCTCAATCAAATACCAAGAGTTTTAGAAAGGGCACATGATCCTTTTACACATCCTCACTCATCATCACTCTAACCATAATAGGGAAAGAAAGGGACAATTCTCCTTCTCCTCCTTATTGAAATTCTAGGAGCGGGATAAAGGGATGATGTAAATAGGATAAGGTGAGAAAGGGTCAATGTTTCTAAGCCTCTTCCCAATATTTTAAGGGATTTCCCATGTTAGTCACTCAGTTGGAACAAATGTAGTAAATGGATAGTGATCCTTGACCTTTCCTCCCAAAAAAAACTAGATCAATAAAAAGGGCCAGTTGGCCACTCAAAGACCAAGGATTTGAGAAAGTTACCATGCTACTTATCCACATCCTCACTCTCATCACTCTAACCATAGAAGGGAAAGAAACAGTTAGTGCTCTCTCTCTTTCTTACTCAAATTCCATAAGTGTGAGGAAGGTTTTGCTTAATTATAATAAGGTGAGAAAGGACCAATGTTTCCACTATTGATCAAATTTTCATTGATTCCAACATGGACTTGCAGTGGCCCCACAAGTTGCCATTGATGTCTCTAAGTCTCACTTGTAGTGCCTTGGACCCCTTATAGAGTGGTTTGTTCCTTGAAGCACCTTGTACCCTGCTGATGGTGTTGAAGGACCTGGATATGGTGATGAAGCCTTTGTGGATGATGGTGAATCCCCAGATGTGTTGGAGAAGTATTAATGACCCATTATGTGGTAATTCATTCTATGATGGTGTCATAGTGAAGGTCTAGCAACCCCACAGGTGATGTCATGATGGATCTTGACCCTTGGAGGTATCCTGTTGTGCTTTAGGTGGTTGAAGAAGCCTATGAATCCCCTTGCTTGATGAAGAATCCCTGAAGAATCCCTTGTACCCACATTTCCTTAAAGGTGATGATGTGGTAATTAATGACTTGTTGAAGACTTGGAACCCTTGATGAAGATTTTGATGCCTGTGTAGCCCTTGTTGGGGTCTTGGAACCCTTGGAGAGGGTCATTATGCATGATAAGGTTTGGAACCCACATAAATGGTGGCATGATGACCCTTATACACTATATGATCATTGATGGTACATTTGGAAATGATTTGGGTCTTGGAATACATACATATGGTGGGTTGTAAGCCCATGATTGTTGGATCCTTTGATATTATGGAATATTTAGTCATGATTCCGTCATCACTTGGTGATGGATTCCTCTTTGATGGGATTGAATTTCATGGAAAGTCTCTTGTTTAAATATTATATGATATCTTTTAAAAATTCCTTGAAACCCTTGCATGTGGTGCCTTGGGTCTTGAACCCACAAACTTGGTAGCTTGTTGATGGTGATATATGGTCCTCTTTGTGGTTATATGGATATTGGGATGTAGATGGAGGTAGATCCCATGCAAGTGACTTGATATGTTGAAGAATATGTTGAATAACACTTTGAAACTCTTGCAGTTGGTGGTATGGTATTTGACTCCCTCATGTGTGGGGTCTTTGACGTCTTGAACATATTGAATAACTTAATGGTATTAGACAAAGAATTTGAAAATAAACCCATCATAGGGAGATATTTATCATCAATCTAGTTTCGTTGATATGTAGAGAATATTCTAACTCCTTACGATTGAAGAGATGTGAATTTTTGAAGTTGGTGCACCCCATATTTTTGGGTCAATCGGCCAAACAAAAGAGAATTTAATTATTTGTAATTTTGAATTGTACGTCATCCCAGTTTGAGGTAATGAATTTCCTCCGCAACCTATATAAATAGAATATCAAACATTTCATTCTTTCATCATCAATTCTATCAGTATTTTCGCAACTCTTGGAGAAAAGTGCAAAAATTTGTAGAGGAGAAATTTTTGGGCATCTTCACTAAAATTGACAAAAATTTCTCATACGAAATCAGAATTAAAAAATTCTTGGATAATTGGAAATATTGTTATAAGGGATATATGGTGACATGATATAGATCTTATTTTGTTTTTTATACAATTTATTCATCGTGTGATCTGCGAAAAGGTATGGTTCATGCTTTTGGGTTTCTCTTGTGATGACACATGTCTCTCATGGATAGAGTTCATCTTTGATCTTAGTATGTGAGCCTATATATTGGTATATATATTTGGAGTCATTATGGAGTATATGATGATGATGTTTCATACCTTTATGCTATTATATGATACACTTTATGATCATAATGCATGTGCTAGTGATGTACACTCTATGATGTTGATGCACTCCTATATATTATGATGTACACACATACAATAATGTGATGATGATTTCCTATGCATTATGATGTATACTTGACGATGATGATGCATAAATGGTGCACACTGAGATGATGATGATGTATATTTGATTATGAGGATACATACCTTATGACGATGATGCATACCCTATGACAATGATACATACCTATGATGATGATGCATGATGATGCATGCCTTATGTTTAGTGAAAGGAGTGTAGAATTACTTGTTTAGTAATTGTGTATGATGAGGTGTACAATGGTGTGCACTGTGTACATGAGAAAATTGACCAGCTTGACCACCAATATTAATGAGAAGAAAATAATGACCAGTAGTGACGATCAAAGTTGATGTGCATAGATACTTGGGAAGCAGTGATGAGTAGATGTGATGAGCAGTAATGTTTAGCAGTAGTGATGAGCAGATTGACCAGAGATTGATGAGTAGTGTTGACCAAAAAAATGATGAGCAGAGATTGATGTGCAGAGTAGACCTTGGTTGTGCAACAGATCCATATGATTGCTTGCAAGAATAATGCTGCACTTGAGGATTGGAATCCTCAAACACTTCTTAGTTGGAGCTAAGAAAACCAAGTTGGGTCCTGTTATGAGAGTTGGTGCTATTTTCATCAGTTGGTGCTGATTTTAATCGAGAAGATTGTTTTCTTCCATGTACAATAAATAAAGATCAAAATTTCATTTATTCTTGTGTCTTTTCTACAACAAGTGTGGTGTTCTTCATACAACAACCTCCAATCCAAGTTTACCTTACCTTAGGAAACTCATAGGGTACTCATTTACACTTACACAATTATTATGCAATGTAAACAAACCATGACATGTAATTGCACACACTGCGCTACTTGCATCATGCCATGGATTATGGACTATATGGTCACAAATGTAGAATCATTTTAAAAAACCGCCGAAAAACAATGTAGTGTGTCGAACACTCCCAAATGCATAGTAGTGAAAAAGAAATTTAATATCATATATCAATGTTGATAATGTCTTGAACCATTCCATGGACATATCCATGCAACCCATTATAAAATGTGTTGCATAAAAACACCACATAAATTCTTTGAAGGACATAGTCTTTTGGGCTCATAGTTACTAGAGAGAAATTAAGGGATAGTTTTTTATTCAGATTACAAGAGTTTGAAAAAGGGATAGTGCTCCTTCTTCTCTTTAATTAGATTTCATAAGTGGGAGAGAGGGTCAGTGTAAAAAAAATAGGTTTAGAAAGGGAAAATGTTGCCACTACCCCTCCTAGTTGTTCACTCAAAGAGAAATAATTTGAGAATGCGCCCATGCTCCTTCACCTCCTATGTCTTAAACTTGGTACACTTTCATGTACAAAATTGAGGGAACTGCACCTCTTCCTCATCACTCTAACCATAAACGGGTGAGAAAGGGACAATGCTCTTTCTTCTCCTTACTCAAATTTCATAAGTGGGATAAAATGGTACAACGTAATTAGAATAGAGTGAGAAAGGGATAATACTACCACTCCCCCTCCTAGTACTTTAAGGGATTTCCCATGCTACTCATTTGAATGGAACAAGTGTGGGATAGGGCTAGTGCTCCTACAGTCTTCCTCCCAAAAATTACTAGAGAGAGAGAAAGTTCTAGATCCTTACTCAAATACCAGTTCTAGTTTGAGAAAGGGCCCATGCTCCTTCTCCACCTTGTAATGTCCCAAATTTTTCATTGGGTCACAATTGCCTAATCACATTTTCCATATTCATGAGATTTTGTCAAATTGATGCTAAGGGTCAAATAATTGCGAAGGATGAAAATTACTAGTTTCCGAGGTTGGGGGTGGAAGATTTGGGATTTGGAATAAGGGGGAAAATAAAGGCATTAGAATGGAATAAATATTTAATAATGGATATTATTAAATAAATACAAGATAAAATTTAAGTGTCAATGGAGTATGGAGACACATGGAAACTATGGGGCCCACACAAGATAGAATTTATGTGCCACATGGCATCCTCCTCTTGCAATTTCAAATCCATGAGAAGAATAAATGTTATTGGATGAGTTATAAGGATAATAAACTTGGTCATATGCATCATAGGTCAAATTTGGAAGGAAATGTAACTTACATGGGAGAGGAAGAGTCATTTTGGAGCTAGTGAGCCACTTGGACTAGATTCCCTACCTCTATGACAACAATGATGAAGATGTTATGATACCTATGACACAAATAAGATATGGAGGTTGAAATATGACATATATGAAATATCAGGTCGAAATATAGTATCCAAGAGGGCGNATTGGGGGAAGATGGAAGGCTAGGAAAGGGAGGACACATGGAAAATCTTGAGCCCACACCCAAATTCGAATTGGCTTGAGTTTGTGGATGGATTGGTAACATTAGAAGGCTAAGTATTTTTATAAAATACAGGAATAAACCAATATAATGGCTTTTGTTCATTTGAGAAATTGTCATTTGTGAATTGTGAGAGCTAGTGGATGGCTAGTTTTCTTGCCTTAGCCAATTTTGAGGGTGAAAGATTCCCATCCAAGTTGGTGTTTGGAGACCCCACTCATGTATTTCATGGAGCTTTAATGGAGTTTTATTTTTAGATGTAACCTACAGGGCATCTCATGGTTTCTTCTATTGCAACACTTTCTCTCAACCATTTCCAGTTTTTATTGCATATTCTTGCTCATGGAGAGATTGTGCCTTGGGTGAGCTATTGATCTCTTTGGGGAATATTGTAATGCCCCAATATTTTATGTTATGATTTAAATTCTCTGTATTTCAAATTTATAAGACTCTCATGTCGAAATACTGAAATATTTCATGTAAAAATGTCAATTAATGAAGAAATAGTGCTATTTCCCCACTATCTTGTTGCAAACCAATGTAATATTGATGGATTCGAATGGATAAGTGAAATAATTATGGTTTATGGATGAATGGAATTATATTTATGTATTTGAAATTTCAAAATACTCCGATTTCTAAATACCCAAAATATTTTATGTATAAATGTTAAACAATGAAGAAACAATGCCGTTTCCCCCACTACCTTGTTGTGAACCAATATAATGTGGATAAAATCGAATGGATAAGTAAAATAATTATGGTTTATGGATGAATGGACTGTTATTTATGGATTATATGAGTTTAATGTTCATTAAATAATAATTTGGATTTATTTTGTTTAGTTTCATAGCATTCAGAGAAGTTTGCCTTTTATCTCCCCGAAGGTTGAAACTAGTCTTTTTGCATTTGATTGAAGGGAGTTGTAGAAGACATTAAAAGTTGAATGGTGATTCATATGATTCCATATTGAATTCCTTTACATGTCCCCTATTTCCATTCAAAAATTACAGTTAGATTGAGTGCATTTGGGAAGCCATTTTCAGTATTCATTGTGGGGGAATTAGAACCCCAAACTACTAGTCAAACTCCTATCTCGAACATAATATTAAACAAGTTTGTAGAAGCCTTTATATGTTCATAAAGCCTCACTGAACATAGTATTAAAAAATTAATATCCTTCATATACCTTCTATGAAAATTTGGGAGCATTTGTACCAATTGGGAGATTTAGACATCAAAACTAGTCAAAGGTCAAAATTGGGAAAAAAGAGAAAAAATGGTCATTGAATAAAATTTCTTAGAAAAGGACATTACAGTGGTATCAGAGCATGATATTGGAAACTGATGTGGTCTGATATTTATGAGGAAAATAATTCAAGGACCACCATTATATATTGAAACCCAAAAGTGATTTTGTTGAAGAGGAAACTATGACTAGGGATGAAAAGGGAACCTCATATGATGGTGATGAGCATATAAAAATAATGGAACCTATCGTTGAAGAAATGACCAAGAATATTATGATAGGATTCGAATTGTTGGCTATCCAATGTTGGAGAAAATATATTGATCTTAATAAACAAAGGGGAAAAATGCATCAACTTGCTTGAAGGAGAAAAAGGAGGAGACCCATGAACCAGCTAGTTTTGAAATAGGTGAAGTAGAAGAAGTAGTACATGAAGATGATCGAAAATCACTCCCAAGTGACTCTGAAAAAGATGAAGAGACATCACATTAGTATGAATAATTTTTTATGGAAAATATTGAAGATCATTTCGAGACATATTCTACCTTGGAAATGAAACAAAGAGCATCTACTGATGGATGCTTGAACTATGAAGGAGTACCTACTGATGGGTGCTCACACCTCTTTGTCGGTGACATAGAGATCATTTTTGAAAGTGTTTCTGTAAGAAAAACTTCCATTAAACATGAAAATGAATACCTTGTAGCAGTTGAAGAAGAAACAAGATCAACTACCCCATCACCACTTGAGCTTCATGAAGTTAGTCCAAGCAAGAAGGAAAAAGATGAGGAGGTTCATTTTCAAGAGTCCCATTTTCTTGAAGGGTCCTTAAAGATGAATGAAAATAAGATCCAAGAGTCCCTTAGAATACTCCATGACACTTAATCATTAGTTTCAAATTCTTGTTGGAGAGATATTTCATTGGAGGAAACATCCTTCCTTGAAGACATGGAGAAGATTCAAAGACCAATGTGCCACATCAAAGGTAATTTGATGTCTTTTATTTTTGATAGAAAACATTTTTTTGAGCTTAATGAATTGTTACATTATGCACACTTGAAGAATAATGAGGATAATCATAAGCTCACAATTCAAAATGAGCAACTTCTTAAAAAGTTTCAAGATACTTGTTTTTCCTCCTATGTTTCAGATTGTCAAATGGTAGATTTTTTGGAGGATTCTCATGACATGGTACATCATCAAAAATGTGGAAATTTGAATGTTATTGATGTGTTTGAAGATAAAATTGAATAGATCCAAACACTTGATGTGGTGGAAGAGGAACTTTAATTGTCTATTGATGAAGGTTATACAATTTTTAAATAAGAGCATGATTCCTCTACATTGGAACCAATCTATGACAAAGGTTTCACACTTTTGAAGGAGATGCATGATACTACCCATATGGATCCTTCCCATGATGAAACTTCTGAAATTTGTTTATCATTTGTGTGAGTTAGTTCATTCTCCTACATCCTACAATTCCATGTTTTACAGCATTAGTCTCAATGAAGTATGGGTGAAATGGTTCTTTTTTATGGTGCCACATGAGGAGTATGGAACTCCTAGATTTAATTTTTATGATGACATGGTTGGATCACATTATTATTCACATTTACATTAGCATCCTTTGTTACTTTATGATGATGCACATCTACATGGATGCACCTATGATGTGCATTTGTGTTATATTTTTATCATTCAAGCTAGCATTATCTTAGGATCTTTAACTAAGAGAATAACAAGAACAAAAATAAAACAAAAGAGACAATAGACACAAATATTTTCCTCAAGGAAACCATAAAGGAGAAAACCCCACAACTTCCTCAAAGATAGAATCAACACCAAAAGTAAAACCCAAAACAGTAAGATGATCTCCCGACATTAGTAGTCTCTCTCTCTCTTGTCCTAGCTTCTTCTTCTCACTCAGTTATGCGCTACAACTGAGTGTGAGTGAATGTGTGATAAATAGAGAGGCTCACTCTCTATTTATACTAATTCCTGACTTGAAAATAACTCACTAGGGATGAATTCTCTAGGAGAGTATAATAACCCTAGGGTCCCACAACTGCGGGTACTTTAACCCTTGATGAATAGGAAGGGTTACCCTCTATGACTTTACATGACTTGTTTGCATTATTGAATCTCCTGATAGGAACATCGGGGCAGGACATGAATCAATTACATTACAGATACTTCCCAGAATAAACATCGGGGTACAATACATAAAATATACAAGTGAATACATTCTAAAGTTACAAATACATCAACACTTCCTCTTAACTAGGAAGGTATTCTCTAGACACAATTTATCAGCACGAGTCTTCTTATCTGTATCATCTAGATCATCATCAAGTTCTCTTCATCTTCAATTCATCTTCATTATTGGATCTGGATCATCACTAGATCATCATCACTTGATCTAGATCATCAATGGTTCATCATCAATGGATCTAGATCATCAATCAATCTAGATCATCACTGGATCATCATCACTAGTGTTATCTCTTGATTCTTCTTGTCATAGGAATTTCTACAGAGCTAGACCTTTTTCATGTTGGTTGTAGGCCTAGAATCCATGTAGGTCTTCTTCAATGCTTATATCTAACCCTTAGTCAAAATGGCATGCCCAACACTTACATATGACCATGGGAGGAACACATCCAATAACCATGTCAAAAAGGCACGCCCAACACTCACATATTACCATGGGAGGAACACATCCAACAACCATGTTAGAAAGGCCCAACACTTACATCCGATCATGGGAGGAACACATCAAAGAACCATATCGAAAAGGCTCAGCACTCACATCCGACCATGGGAGGAACACATCCAAGAACCATATTGGAAAGGATTAGCACTTATATCTGACCATGGGAGGAACACATCCAAGAACCATGTCAGAAAGGATCAACACTTATATCTAACCATGGTAGGAACACATCCAAGAACCATGTCAGAAAGTCTCAACACTTATATCTAGCCATGTGGGGAACACATCCCGTATCCATTATAGAAGGGCTCAACACTTATATCCAGCCATGTGGGAAACACATCCCATATCCATGCTAGAAAGGATCTGCACTTACATCTAATCATGTGGGAACACATCCCATAGTCACATTAGAATAGATTTGCACTTACATCTGATCATGTGAGAACACATCCCACAGTCACATCAGAATGGCTCTGCAATTACTTTTTATCATGGCCTTATCTTGAATTTTGGGTGCTTCTATTTCTTCGGAGTCTTCAACTGGTCTCTTTCTATATTTGTCATAAGCTGAATCTTCATTGAATGTTATGTCTCTGCTTATGTCGATATTCTTGAATCTTGGGAAGTATATTCTATAAGCTTTTGAGCTTTCACTGTATCCCACAAATATACCCTTACTTCTAGAAGGCTCTAACTTTGTCCTCTTTTCTTTTGGAATGTGTTTGTATACCGGACAACTGAATATCCTGAGATGGCTGAATTTTGGTTTCTTGCCAAAAAATACTTCTTCAGGTGTCTTGTTCTCGAGTAATCTATGTGGAGTATGGTTCTGTACATACACCATTGTTCTGGAAGCTTCTGCCCATAGATTCATGTGAAGATATTGATCATGAAGCATGACCCTTGCAGCTTCCATGATCACTCTATTATTCCTTTCTGCAACCCCATTTTGTTGTGGATTATATGGAGTGGTTAACTCCATCTTAATCCCTGAATCTTTGCATAATTCTTTGAATTCATTTGATGTGAATTATCCTCCATTATCTAATCAAAAGGTCTTGATCTTCTTTTTTGTGTGGTTCTCGACCAAGGCTTTGAATTCCTTGAACTTGTTGAATACTTCATCTTTGTTCTTTAAGAAGTATATACATGTCTTTCTAGAAAAATCATCAATGAAATAAACATAGTATACATACCTGCTTAATGAACTGGATGACATCGGACCGCATACATCGAAGTGGATTATTTCCAAGATTTCTTGTGCCTTGCTCTTGCTACTTGGAAATGTCTTATTTGTGTTCTTTCATTTCGCACATCCATTGCAGACACCATCATGTTTTGTCTGAATTTTTGGAAGACCTTCAACAACTTTGCTTGCAAGTGGTAGTTCTTTGTAGTGCACATGTGCAAGCCTTCTATGCCAAAGTTCATTTGGTTCTACTGAGTCATGAACCAAAGCTTGTTTTGGTTGGCCCTTCAACTTGTATAGACCTCCTTCTTGTTCCCAAATTACTACTGTATCATCAATAGTCTTTCCCTTTAGCCACATAAGAACTTGTCCATGTCTTTCCCAAATTACAAATGCAACCCTCATGTCTTTTTCATCCAATGCAGATATGGAGAGGAGGTTCTTCTTTAGTCCTAGTACAAACAAGACATCCTTCATCTTTATAGACTTTCCAGAGTCTATCTTATAGGAGGATTCCCCACTACCTTTTATTGGATACTAGTAATCATCTCCAAGTTTCACCTTGTGGGGTGATTCATGTTCTGATAGTTTCACAAAGGATTCTTTGAATCCTGTCATATGTTTGGAAGCCCCACTGTCTATAAGACAATCATTTCTTCCATGTGCGATGTTTCATGTGAGAGCAGAAATCAAAACATATTCTTCATCACTTGAAGAATCATCACTTTCTTGTTTGATTCTCTTTGTGGAAGGTTCATCATATTTTGCAGCATGAGCATGATGTCTTTTCTTGTTTCCCTTCTTCTTGTGAGAGCTATTTTTTTTCCTAGGAAAATCTTTGACAAAGTGTCCTCTTTCATCACATATATATCATCTGAATTTAGATAAATCTTTGTTAGATATTATAGGGTTATCTTTCTGATGGAAGTGCTTACCTTTGGAGTGATGAAAGTCTCTTCTACTTTTCTTGGAGTGTACTATAAGAGATTGATCTTCACTTCCCATATTTTCTTCTCGAGCTACTATCTGAGCTTCTTCTTGTGAGCATTCCTCCCATAGTCTACTGAATTGGACTAGCTTCTTTCTGGTATATATCCCTTGAATAAAGGAGCCCCATGATATAGGGAGGCCATTCAAGGTGGTCATCACAATTTCTACATTCTCTACTTCTTCATCTACTACTTCAAGCTGTTCCTTGATCTAAGAGACTCTTATATAGTAAGACTTGATGGTTTCCGCATTCTAGATCTTTATGTTCTTCAATTGGTTTCTCAGAGTCATCTTCTGATTTATGTTCTTCCCTTCAAACAGTTTGGTCAGGGCATCAAACATAGATTTAGGTGTCTTTAGGGAGGACACCTATGGTATGAGGTGATCCTTGATTGAATCAGCAATAATCCTCTTAGCCATGACCAATTTATTTTTGTGTAAGGCCTTATCCTCATCTCCCTTCGAAACTAGAACCTCTTCATTGATGTAAGAGTCCAACTCATTTTCTTCCAGGACTAGGGAGATCCTATACTTCCAGGCTCAAAAGTTATCGTCTTCCTCAAGATTTTCATCAAGCTTGGTATGATGAGACATATTAACTGAGAACCGCAAATGGAAATACAAAAGATTTAGATCTTACCAGGTTAAGATGTCAAAACTAGATCTGGAGCTGAATTTCTGCAGAGCTGGTTCAGGAGCAGATTAGGGTTTGACTTTCTCGGATTTATGCCCAACCAAGCAGATCAGGGTTTGACTTTCCTGGAGTTATTCCCAACTAAAAAATTTGATCGCGATCTCTAAAATTTGATTTTGAGGATGAGATCAATCCAGGATTGGGCTCACTCAAAAATTCCACTTCTATGGAAATCCCTAATTTTCGACAGTAGTGTCGGGTCAAAAACTGAAAATGCTCAGAATCAGATTCTGTTTCAATAGAAAGATGCACCCTAGAGAGGAGAGTCAGCCCAACCTTATTTTGTTGAAAATATATAGAGAGAGATCCAAAAAGTAGGAAGCCCTAGTTTCCACAGCTGCATAGTGTCTTCTTCTCAGGTTAGCTCTGATACAATGTTATATTTTTATCATTCAACCTAGCATTATCTTAGGATCTTTAACTGAGAGAATAAAAAGCACAACAATCAAACACAAGAGACAATAGACACAAATATTTTCTTTGGGGAAACCATAAAGGAGAAAACCCTGTAACTTCCTCAGATATAGAATCAACACCAAAAGTTAAACCCAAAATAGTAAGATGATCTCTTGACAACAATAGTCTCTCTCTCTTGTCCCAGCTTCTTCTTCTCTCTCAGTTATGCGCTACAACTGAGTGTGAGTGAATGCGTGATAAATAGAGAGGCTCACTCTCTATTTATACTAATTCCTGACTTGACAATAACTCACTAGGGCTGAATTATCTAGGAGAGTCTAATAACCCTAGGGACCCACAACTATGGGGACTTTAACCCTTGATCAATAGGAAGGGTTACCCTCTATGACTTTACATGACTTGTTTACATTATTGAATCTCCCAATAGGAACATCGGGGCATGAAATGACTCAATTACATTACATATACTTCCCAGAATAAATATCAGGGTACAATACATAAAATATACAAGTGAATACATTTTGAAGTTACAAATTCATCAACAATTTGAGTCACTTGAAGATTCATGGTTTTTCTTGCTCAACACTTGGTTCATTTGATGTTGGAGGAAATTCATCCAACACTAGGGTGAATAGAATTATGATTGGAGAACATTTTTGTTTCCATCCAAATGCTTTGTTATATCTTTATAATTCTCTCATTCGTGGATGTATGGGTGAGACTTCTTTGAGTCATTTGAAGCCTCCTTGTTTTTTTTGCTCATTATTTGGTTCAGATTTTAGTGGAAATTCTTCCTTCACTTCTTGGATGAAAGAATACATGGATGAATATTTTGATGTATATCACATCCTTTTGGAGCAGCATTATAGGACATGGGATGCTCACTTATTTCATTGGAACAAATTTGATTGATCACTTGAAGCTTGTATGCACTTGGAAAATGGTGGTCTACTTACTTGGAGGTATAAGCACTTTCATGATTTTTTGATGAGGCACCTCCTTGATGTACATTTTTATTATGTTGTTATGTACTTTGAGGATATATATTATGTACTCATGATGTTTGGAATAATGTATACAAGAAAATGGGATCCCATAATACTCTTTCCTAATGGTATGGGTTGGAGAGCACTCTTAATTGTTGGGGTGCAATACAAGCAATGGGACCCTCATATAGTTTTTGGTCCCATTGATTTCATTTTTTTGGGAAACAAGTAGTATGGGGGATAGATTCCCCACTTAATAAATTGATTTTAATCAGATTAGTGCAGCAACAAGCATGGTGTTTTCTCTCTAAAATCTTCATGGAATCTCAAAGACTCAAAGTTGGGCAACTTAGTGGCAACTTCAAAGAATCATACAGAAAGCAGGTTCTTCAACACCCATGTTTGAAATTGCTTGAGGACAAGCAATATTGGGAAGGGAGGATTTGTAATGTCCAAAATTTTTCATTGGTTCACAATGGCCTAATCACATTTTCCATATTCATGAGAGTTTTTCAAATTGATGCTAAGGGTCAAATAATTGCCAAAGAGGAAAATTACTAGTTTCCTAGGTTGGGGGTGGAAGTTTTGGGATTTGGAATAATGGGGGAAATAAATGATGTTCATACATTAGAATAGAATAAATATTTAATAATGAAGCTTATTAAATAAATACAATAGAAAATTGAACTGGCAATGGAGCATGGAGACACATGGAAACTATAGGGCCCACACAAGCTAGAGTTTATGTGCCACATGGCATCCTCCTCTTGCAATTTCGAATCCATGGGAAGCGTAAATGTTATTGGATGAGTTAGGAGGATAATAAACTTGTACATATGCATCATAGGTCTAATTTGGAAGGAAATGTAACTTACATGGGAGAGGAAGAGTCATTTTGGAGCTAGTGAGACACTTGGACTAGATTCCCTACTTCTATGACAATAATGATGAAGATGCTATGACACCTATGACACAAATAATATTTTAAGGATGAAATATGACATATATGAAATGTTAGTTTGAAATAGAGCACCCAAGAGAGTTTTCATGTGAGTTGGGTAAGCTCAATGGGTTCCTACTCAAATTGGGGGAAGATGGAAGGCTAGGAAATGGAGGACACATGGAAAATATTGAGCCCCCGACCAAATTTGAATTGGATTGAGTTTGTGGATGGATTGGTAACCTTAGAAGGATAAGGATGTTTATAAAATACAGGAATCAACCAAGAGAATGGATTTTATTCATTTGAGAAATTGTCAGTTGTGAATTGTGAGAGCTAGTGGATGACTAGTTTTCTTGCCTTAGCCAATTTCGAGGGTGAAAGATTCCCATCCAAGTTGGTGTTTGGAGAGGCCACTCAGTTATTTCATGTAGATTTAATGTATTTTTATTTTCATGTTTAATATAGATGGAAGCTCTTGGTTTATTCTATTGTAGCACTTTCTCTCAACCATTTCCAGTTTTTATTGCATATTCTTGTGCATGGAGGGATTGCACTTTGGGTGACCTATTGATCTCTTTGGGGAAGCTTATAATGCCCAATTATTTTATTTTCTAATGTAAATTCTCTTTATTTAAATTTTAGAATGCTCTCAGGTCTAAATACTGAAATATTTCATGTAAAAATGTCAGTCAATGAAGAAATAGTGCCATTTCCCCACTCTCTTGTTGTGAACCAATGTAATGTTGATGGATTCGAATGGATAAGTAAAAATACTGATGGTTTATGGATGAATGGAATAATATTTATGTATTTAAAATTTCATCAGACTCTCAGGTCGAAATACCCAAAATATTTCATGTATAAATGTTAAACAATGAAGAAACAATGTCATTTCCCCCACTACCTTGTTTTGAACCATTATAATGTGGATAGATTCGAATGGATAAGTAAAATACTGATGGTTTATAGATGAATGGAATGTTATTTATGGATTATATGATTTTAATTTTCATTACATAAGAATTCGGAGTTATTTTGTTGAGTTTTATATCATTTGGAGAAGGTTTCCTATCATTTCCCCCAAGGTTGAAACTAGTCATTTTGCATCTAATTTAAGGGAGTTATATCAGACATTAAAAGTTGAATGGTGATGCATATTAGTCCATATTTATTTCCTTTACATTTCCCATTCTTCCATTCAGAAATTAGAGTTGGCTTGAGTTCATTTGGGAATCCATTTTCAGTATTCATTGTGGGGGAATTAGAACCCCAAATGACTAGTCAAAACTCCTACCTAGACCAGGATATTAAAAAAGTTTGCAGAAGCCTTTAGAAGGTCTTAAATCCTCCCTGAAAATCATATTCAAAACTTAATATCAGTCATATACCTTCTGTGAAAATTTGGGAGTATTTGGACCAATTGGGAGACCTAGACATCAAAACTAGTCAAAGGTTGAAATTGGGAAAAAAGAGAAAAATTGATCATTGAATAAAATTTATTAAAAAGGGAAATTACACAACTCCTCACTCCTAATCACTCTAACCATAAAATGGTAATAAATTTCTATTTCTCCTCCTCTGTCATAAAACTACTCACTCATTGGAAACTGAGGCCACTCAATCTCTTCCTCATCACTCTAACCATAGAATGTGAGAAAAGGAAAGTGATCCTTCTCCTCCTTACTTGAATTTCAAGAGTAGGATAAATGTCCAACATAATTAGAATAAGGTGAGAAATGGACAATGTATCCATTCCCCCTCCCAACAGTCTAAGGGAGTTCCCATGATACTAATTTGAATGGAACAAGTGTGGGAAAGGGCTAGTTCTCCTTGACCCTTCCTACCAAAAATTACTAGAGAGAGAAAAAGCATTTTTCTCATTCAAATACCAAGAATTTGAGAAATGTCCCATGATCCTTATCATCCTCTTATTATGATGGAAGAAGTGTGAGGAAAGATTCGACCCTCTCCTAAAGTTATTAACATGAAGCAACTAATTCAAAAAAATATGGAATAATTCAACAAAATATGGACTAATTCAGTAAATCTAGACTAATTCAACAATTATGGACTAAAATATTCCCAAATTATCCTCAACAATTAATTAATTCCAAAGACAAAAAATGTATTTCTAATTTAAGCACAATTTTATTCTGTAAAAAAGTGCATTTTTTGGATTAAGAAAACCTAATTTTGAGATTTCTCCAAATAAATTTGGATTGTGGGAAAGGGAAACTATTCCTTCTTCAGTTGGTTACTAAAATTTAAAAATTCACAGAAGGTTGTTGGGCCTAATAGTAATCCATATGTTCTAGGGAAAAATATCCAATTATTGATAAGCCTCATTCAGATTTTAAAGAAAGGACAACACTGCCATTGATGAGAGATTTGTAATTAAGGGCCAGATAGGACTAGAAAAGCGAGTGCCCATCTCATTAAATATGGACTGATTCAACTCCAAATTTATTTAGATAATTAAGACCAAAATTTTAAACAAACTTTATTAAATCAGAAATCTAGGTTTCCTAAACCCCAAAATCATTTGAATCATGCACTAATTTGATTTGGAAACAAAAATTGTACCTTAGAAAAATTATTTTTGGCTAAGAAAGGATAATAATTTGGGAACTTTTTAATCCAAATTATGTTGAATTATAACATAATTTGGAACCAAGAACCCAATCCTAAAGATGATAAGTACCAATGAGCATAATAATCAACTCGTAAGTCGGTCAGATATATGAATGGGAAGGATAATGCATCAAAAATATGCACGAAGGATAAAACACCGTGGCTGAGCCATTGGCCTCAAACTACCTTGATATGTGCTGCATTTTGATTGATAATGACTTAAAAAATGAAACTTTGAAACAAATTTTGGCTTGAGCTGCTAGCACCTAGTCTTAAGAATGATGGATTTCACCCATACCCGTGCAAGAAAACAATAAGGACTCCAAGATGTACATAGGAAGTAGAGGTGGAGCCCAATTGTACCAACCAAACACCAAGACACGTTAGGTGGGAATAGATGATATAACTTATGTTAGGATTATTAATCCTCCCTTGACCAAACTATCTATTAGATTAATTTACCCTAACTTAGGAGTTTGAATTAATTAATTAAGTCCACTAGTACCGTTGGGTCCACATGTACTAGTTACTAGAGCGTGGGGAACACTGTTAGAGGCTATATGCCATTGACTGCACTTGCATGCATCGGATTAGGTGCATCCTAGGCTAATACCTACATTTTAGGAGCCACTAGGAGTCCTAGAACCAACCTCCTTCAGTCAGTTGGAGTTGGAACTAGTTAAGCTTAGTTAATTTCTAGTTACATTCAGTTAGATCACAATCAGTTTAGTTAGCACTAGTTATGCATGGATGCATGTGGATTAGGAGCCTTTTCTCACCTACCACTTCAGTTAGATTGAGTTAACTGTTCATTATTGATTGTGTGAGTTGTGTAGACATATGGAGTTAACTATTTGGACTTCGATATTGATTGAGACATCCTAAGTTAGCTAGTCAGTTAGGTACAGTCACATCCAGTTGGTAGGTTCAAATTATTTCCTAATGTATTCAAATTCTTCCTCATGTAAACTATTGTAACACCGAATTTAATTAATGACAATGATACTGTAATTATCGAAGCTATACTCATCTGTTTCCAGTGTGGTTTGATTTGTTTAGTGTGTACCTTCATTCTCCTTTTACCGCATCAATAATATTTGACTCATTTCTTGAATATCTAAATGGCACAATAGTTTTAACAACCTAACATCATAATAAAAATCATTCATTGCATTCGTTCCACATGGTGGATTTAAAGTTTCCAAGATATAAGGTGGAAAATATTCAAAAATACCTCTCATTCTACTCTGAAATACTTGAAAAACTAAAGTACAGTGAAACACCTACATGGAAATTTGCAACAAAGAGCACATATACTATAGTATAGAGGATGAAGTTCTCATCACTGTTCTAAACCACCAGGTAATTCTGCAATTTTACCAATTTTTACTTAAATATTACTATAAACAATATTAAATTTTAGTATTTTAAGTTCTAATTAATACCCCATGGCATCCTCTTCATCATTCAAACATCCAAAACCAAAAATGTCTAGTGATAAGAGCCTATATGACCACAAATATGATGTTTTTGACATGATTGTGTCATCTTTTGACCTTCGCCTTACCGTCACTGCAGTAGAACAAAATAAGCGAGATGGACAAGACCCCTTCCACCTATGGGAGAACAACTTATTTGTTGCAGTCTGTCTGCAAATCGTTCCCTTCCCATATTTCATCCTATAGTTTGCAACCCATTATTTGATGATAAAAGAATGATAATATCCCTTGACCATTCAATCCATTTGTGGATAATATAAAAGGAATCCCTAGTCAAAATGTTGTGTTTCCCAGAACTTTGAAACCCTTCCATTCCTATATGATGAAACTTTACCCACAACATATCAAACCCTAAATTTATTTTAGAAGAGTCGCTTCCTAGAACAACACTTGAAGGAAGGCATTGCAATCCCAACTGGCCCTCCACCATATTCCATTGCTTCATTCTCAGAAAATTCAAAGCGGTAGTTACCATAATGTGCATTTTGATAGAATATTACCATGAAACAATAATAGATGATGCTATCCTTATATTTCTATGCTTGTTAACCCCAACGACATGGGTTATTCCACCTAAATTTTACTTATGCTAATTTCTGGCCAATAAAATTCATGCTCAACTAGCTGACTTCGAGGCTTTAGAACATTTTAGGTATGCCTCATGCCTATTTTTTCATTTTATTGTACCAAAATTTTGCACACTTCAAGGATTTTGGATTTAATGCCAACGATCAAGTAGGAAACCAACTGTCTACTTAAAAGAGGAAAGACTTGGTCCTTAGATAGGCAAACAATTTAAAATTTCAAGCATTTACAAATAGGGCGATGATTATGGTGTACTAATTCCTGAATGATGTGGATCCACCAAGAATACCCCTTTTGTGTCAGGAGCTTGTGCAAATGAGTCCAGAAACTAGGATTTGGGGCTAGTTTGTGTATGAAAAGAAAACTATCACAAGAATGTATGGAATTGAACAAGAACCCTACAATTTCCAGTATTCTAGACCCCAATATTTTTTTCTCTTAAGTATATTAGGTATGCATTATTGATATCAAGTGCACTTTGTCAAGGAAAAACACTCTAATTATTTCATACTGCCCAAAGAAGTGGGCACAATATAGGTAAAAGGCAGAGGTGCTATGTCTTATGTGGAAGAAATTTTGAGGAATTTGAATCAGGAAAAGTCTGATAAAGGTGCTTGTGGCCAACACCAAGTCATCTCCAACAAGAGAATAAAAAATAAGAATTCTACATATGGGTACATGCCTTGCCATTATTGCTAAAGGGAATCTAACTTGCTACTGTGAGAGAAGGTTCAAGTATCCCTGAGTAGTGATCTATATCAACACACTAAAGGGCCATAAGCAAGAGCTAAGAGATTAAGTGGAGAAACCCATGCAAACATGTAAATTGATAAAACCGGGACAAATCCATGGAGAAAAAAGGCTAGAAATGAAGCAAAAACAGAGGTTGAGCATAAAATTATGGAGTATACATAAGATGATGAGCTATCAAGTGAGTTAGAGATAGCACTAGAGAAAGAACAAGCAAGAAAAAATCCACCTCTTGTCACTATAAAAAATTACCCTTCATTGGTGTTTGACTCACCTCAGCTACTGCAGGGATCCCCTTCCACATGCCCAACCCAAATGAAACCAACACTACACAAAAAATATGTATACATTAGGAAACAGAGTACAAAAGCAATGAATGAGAATGTGGGTTGGGAAGATTTAGGAGATAAAATATTGTTAACGATGGTTGATCATAAAGAGAATACCCTATGAATGAAATATTGGAGCCAAAAGTTACCACACCCAAAACACCTTATTATTGGAAGGAATAAGTATATAAAGTGGACTTTGGCCAATCCAATCCCCTGGAAAGAGATGACTTTTTCAGATAGTCAAGTGACTTATTATGCAAATATGTGTTACAAACCTCGACCAGTGAGAAGAAAATGAGACTGACATTATAGAAGATGTAGGAGATGATAAAATAAATAAAGGTAACCACCAAGGCTAAACATATCACCATAAAAATATTTGGGAAGTAAAATTGTTGCAATAGGGGTTAACCCACCTAATACCACTCATGCAGAATCCCTCCTATAGAAGAAATACAAGGAAATTTTTGCACTAAATAAGAGGTTACATGTCCTTGGTATAGAGCATGTTCAAACCCATGAACTAACGGCTTTACAAAATGAGAAAGATAATATAAATGAGAGCATGCTACACTACAAAGCTCAGATGGAGGCATATACGAGGAATGTGAATGATCTAGAGTTAAATATTTTGACAATGAAATTGAAACAAACACCTTATCAACTGAAACAATTCTTCAACTAGTATCTAGCTCAACTCAAGAAATATCTCATTCAATAGGAGAGGCAGGACAAGTTCTCATAGACCAAGCAAAGTTGGCTCCAATAGACCAAACAATTGAAGATATGGAGGAAAATTTCTTAGTAGAGTAGTAAAATGAGAAGGGGAGTAAGATCATGGAGCTTGAGATATTTTTAAAATAAGAGGATGAGCACATTGATACTTGGAAAAATCAGATATATCTTCTAAAAGATCATATTTGCAAATTAGAGCTAGATTTGGTGGGGAAAGCTCCCTGAAAAGAGAGAAGGAAATATTGTGGGAGAAAATAACATAAGAAGTCATTCAACATTGGGATCATTTTTAATTGATACAAAAAGAAATGGAGTTGGCCACCACTACTAATACTAAAATAAATAGGACAAGAATAGATCTTGGGTCCTAAATATTGTAGAAAATTTGATCACGTACTTACACTACAAAAATATTAGGAAGTTGAAAGACATGGGGGTCACGAGTAGGACACACTTAATGAAGGAAGTTTGCATGCTGCTTAAAAAAAGATCCTTGATGATTTCATTTTCAAAAGGTTTATTTAAAGATGAAATTTCCAAAGGTTTTCCCCACCCATGGGATGGAAATGGAGACCTGTGCAGTAAAACAAACTATCAAGAAATTCTAAATCAAAAGAAAAATGAAAAAAAAGTTTCATGTTTTAAATGGGAATTTAAAGGGGGTGTTGTTGTTAACCAACTGAAAAACAAGTTTGAATTGTGGATGAATCTAAAGAATATTTGAAAACACCTGCCACTTATCTCATATGAAAAATTGGAAAATTCTGATTTTGCATTCAACTCCATGAAGACTCATAAATACCCCATGGGAAACGAATGGCATCAAATATATAGATACTACAAAATTCGCTTACCACCGGTAGGGAATTCATTGAGGAAGCCAGCAGGGAACCCAATTCATCGTATTGATATTCATGTATGCTAAGTAATGACCTTTGTTTCCTTCATTTATGTACATTTTAAAATAGTGACTGTTGTTATCCGTTGTTCTCTAAATACATGAATTTACTTCCATTTCCAAGCATCTATCAATTATGATTTGCATACGTAATTCACAGGCCAACAAGGTGATTACAAAAAGGGTATTGACGAATAGAACACAAGGCAAAATAAAAAGTATGTTATTAGAAATTGGTTTCTTCAAAGTTTTTTTCAAATATGAAATATCAAAAGGGTTGACTCATGGGATTGACATGGAGACCTGTATAAACAATAAAATAATCAAGAGACGATGAATAATAAGAGAAATGGAGTAATGTTTAGGGATTACATGATAACTTAAAGGAGTTGTCATTGTCCAACAATTAGCTGAAGAATTTGAACAATGAAGCAACTTGAAGCTCACCTTCAAAATCCTGTCATAGGTTTCTTAGGAAAATTTCACTAGTACTGATTTGACAACATATAATGTTATACTCTCCTGGGTGTGGGTGTGTTCATATGGATCTATTTAATGTTGATACATGTTAAACCAAAATTTCGATGTAGCATCATAAACTATATCAAAATAAAAATAAAAATAAAATCTATCAAAATTATAAAGAAAATTAAAAGAAACTAAAAACATATTGTTACCAAACAAATAAAAATTCCCTGTAATAATTATAACAAGCAATAGGTTTTGATGGAGATAGTTGTAACAACCAATGGAAACCATTTATAATTTTTCCAAAACATATTAGAAAAGGATGAGAGTATAATCTAACCTTCTTGTCCCATGAAAAAAATAACTTGACTTCTAGGTAATAACTTCCTAGTGTCCTTCGAATTCTACTCTTCTTCAGAATTAAAAAGTTGTAGGTATCAACATAGCCCTCATCCACTCACTACACAACATCAAAAATTTTCCCAAATTAAAAATTTTGACCCTTATATTGAATCTATACCAACCATGTTCTTATAAAAAACAATAAAACAAACGTATGTCTTTCTTTCTCAGATTAATGAATAAAATATCTTGTTATAGGTGACGTTAAAGAATTTTTATTCAGACGATAGTTGGTAAAATCGACAAAGATAGACATGGAACCCAAGTACATTACTGAATTATCTATGATTCTTTTTCATGCTTTGAATGGATTACATACCCATATTAGTAGTGTGGGTTCACCAAGAAGTTGAAGGAGGGATTTGACCCCAACGATCTTCAAAATGTCCATTGATGCGATGACTCTATGTTATCTCCTCATGCAAAATCTCCATTTTCCCGTGTTGTATGCTTTTCACATACTAGGTGAGAATTTTTCTTCTTTGCTCATAAGTTTTTGAATATGTGATTTTTTAATTTTCAAAATTTTTATTTATTTCGTTTGTTGGTTGGCACCATTTACTTCATTGGGTGGTTGGTACCATTTATATCATTGGTTCATTTATCCATTTCCATTATCCTTTTTCGGCACGATTTTGATTGAATTTGATAAAAGAAAAATGATCACAAAGAAAAGTGTTTAAACTTGCTTAATCTAGGCTCCCTAGGTATTCAATGCTGTTGAATCCATTTATGCATTCATAATAGTGATATAAACAACACAAAAATCGATTTAAAAAAAATTAGCTGAATTCTAATAAAAAAACTGACGTGGAGGACGTTTAGACTCATTTCTCTTGAAGTTGAATGTTTTTTCTTTATCAATGATTTTTTTTGCAAGAATTTGTTAATTGTTGTACCATTCCAATAACTAGTCGTAAGTATTTATTGAAATGATATTTTAACGAGGCTTTGATTGGTAAATTAGGAAGTTGATTTAACATTTGGACAATAACTAGTTGTAAGTAGTTATTGAAGCAATATTTTAGGGAGGTTGTGATTAGTAAATTATGAAGTTTATTTTACATTTGGGAATTGGAACTAGCTTTCATGAAAATAATTTATGATTTAATCTTATATTGTGGAAATTAGTCATAGCTACAATAAAAAAATTAATTGCAAAGTTTAGCATTAATGGACTTATGCAGACTAGATTTTTTGTTTTATTGTTTTTGTGTTATAACTATTGTGGGCTAGGGGTGACCAGTAGCATTCAAATTTGAACTTATCCTATCATTTCAAAAGGGTTCTAGGCTATCCTAGAAGTGCTAAGTTAAAATTAAAATCCTATTTTTACCAATCCAATTAAGAAGGGAATAATTTATAGCAACATTTTAAAGGAAGAGAAACTTTAAGTTTCTCATCAATATCAATTTCAATTTATGAACCCTTGTATGGTGGGTATTTGTGCCTCTCTGATATGATAACCAATTCAAAGGTCAACAAGACATGATTCCTACTTTACTCTGTCGATCCGGGATTGTACAAACTTAAGAGGTGCCAAAACTATTTGTTCAATAGTTAAGAGAGTTTATCCTACGGTGGAGGTGAACTGATTCTATACTATCAATGGGAAAATGATGCAACTACAATTCACCTAAACTAATCCCTAAGCAAGGAAATAAAATATGCTACTAATATAAACTTTGTTTAATCAATCTAAGGTTGTTGTTGAAAAATGTTTGAAAGAGTATTATCCAATTGACTAATATATGAAATAAATCACAGAGTCGTTTAACAATAAGCACATAAAAATACTATTTAATTTAGAAGCAATTTACTATTATAGAAGACATAAACAAACTACTTAATGCAAGCTGGGTAACATAAAACAATCCTATGAAAATGTTGAATCTAATTTCAAATGAAGAAAACCTATGAAAGTACTCAATAAAAACTAACTAATCAAATCCATGAAAGTATTTAAACTTAATCTAATTGAATAAAAGCATGTAAATTTAATATAACTAAATAAAGGCATATAAATTCAATCTCACTATACCAAATCTATAAAAGCATGTAAATTCAATCTCACTACCCTATCTCTTAGAACTAAAAACTTGAAACGCACACACAACAATCGATATAACTAATGTATTTTGTAGGAAAAGCAATTATATAGGAAAATATGGTAATGAATGAACAATAATACATCAATTATTGATCTACACTACATAAAGTGATTTGGAATTTATGACTAAATATAAATAACTGAGATAGAACTGATCATGAACATAAACTATCTAAACTAATTTAATCAACCAAGAACCCGTGTTATTGCAATGAAGGGGACCTACCCTAAAGCAACACGAGAGTGAAAGAAACTAAGCACACACACGATATGCAGGGAACGAGCCCTAAAGCAACACGAGAGTTAAAGAAACTAAGCACACACACACAATATGCAAGGAATGAGAAGCTATCATTAAACTAATTTAATATTCATAAGCCTCAATAACGTAAAATAAAGAAAAACCTGTAACAAAATCAATGTATCCAATTGTTCAAAAATACTTGAGAGTTGAACCCTCATCTAAGTTCCCAAAGGTTTATTTATTACAGAGAATAGAAAAAATATAAAACCTAGTACTAAAATTAACTTAATTCTAAACTTTGATCACAACAGAGCTCTGTTCCTGAAAATGTTGAAGATAACTAGTAGAGAATCAAGATCTCAAAATGTATTGGTGGTTACTGTAATTTCCCTTAATCGATTGTGTGTTCACTCTTAATCTCTGAAAATTCAAGTACTAGTTAACCTCTGGAAATGGACTTCAATTGTGACTTTATCATCACTATATATTTGACATCAATCATGTAAAAAGTGGATCTTGACCTTGATTCATGACTATATTCAAAACAGGGCATCACTGGAACTTGAATCCAATCCCTCACTCAATATTCTGCAGTTCACAATTACAAACTAATACCATGCATTAGGTTGCTTTAATCAAAATTAAATTGAATTACACAAAAGCAAGGATAAACACTTCTATCATCATCATTTCATTCATTAAATACATAATCAAACTCAAATTTTAACCAATCCCATAAATAATACTCCTTTGTCAACATGATTAAGCTTTAAGACACGTGCTTTACCTACCAAAATTGAGACTTGTCATCTTCCCAAACTGAAGGGATTGCACATCCCTATCCAATCAATTACTCTGAAGCTTTGACTTCTCCTTTTCTTCTCTCACCCCTCTTCCATCATAGGAAACAATCCTTGGGAACTCTCCCTATTTATAATAACCCACGTTGTGTTCCAAGTGTACACAATATTCCTTCTCTTCCTCTTCATTAATCTCCTAAATGTATTTGAGTGGGAGTAATAGGGGTGGATTGATATGAAGACCAATCCATTCAAGTCCTTTTCTTTACATGGTTTCCTTATACCACTATGATATAAATAGATCAACCAAGTTACTTGGGGAGTGTGGTTCCTTTGTCCTCAGTTTAGGGGATAGAACATCCCATCTTTCTGCAATTTATCTAAAACCATATGCTAAAATTCCTTGTAGAACCTGATCATAATGAGTTATAGCTTCCTCTTGTTTTTGTTGCAAAATGGGAACCAAGTCTTGGTCATTAGCCAAAGTTTTATGACTCTAAAGGATTATGTCAAGATGGGGAGTTTTAACTCTAATCCACAAGATGGTTGTCCATTCTTCTGATTGGCACAGATCTATGCCATGAGCTTTGTCAACTTCACAATTCAACCTTGAACACAATGCCTTAATTGTACACCCCCTACGTAAGGGTTTCAAGACCACATGTAAGGTTGAGGAATGATATTAAAGTTATGCATATATAATTCACTTAATAAATCTTTTATTCTTCTAAAATATCCTAGAATGCTTCAATAAAACCTCTTGTTGCAAGGCTCAAAAAGGATTAAAGTAAAGGGTTCACTAGTTATTGCTCAATGAAATCCTATTCTCCTCTCCCTTTGGTCAACCCTTCATCACAATCCCTAGCCTTACAGTCAGTAGCTCTATAATTCAGTCAGTTAGTGCACCCGGATTTAAACCAACCTTTCTTGCAACCAGTGGGGACCTATGCGGAGCAGATTTAAACCGGGCGAAAATGGAGACGATATGACACCCCCCACAAACTAAATTGCAGGGAGAAACTTTGTGTGTATGGATTGACTTTTTGTTAAATTTTTCACAAGGAGAGAGGTTGCAATTTTAGGTTAGTTCTATTAAAGTTAATTGAAGAGATGTGGCAATCCTATGGAAGAAATATTTTAATCTGATATAACTGGTACTTTCACCATCTCTCCCTCAAAAAGGTTCCATAAAATTTTGATAGGGCCTACAACTAATGTTCTCTCCAAAGATTTGACTACTTTTGTTCAGAACACCCTCCAAGTATTCTATTTTATGACTCTTGTTTCTTATATATCTTTTATGTGACTTCACTTCCTGTTGAAGTTCTGTATTCCTTTGTTCTAATTTCTTTTGGATTGTTGTATACTGATTTTTCATAATTTGTATCTTCTCCTTTAATACAAATACCTCATTGGACAGTGTCTTCTTGTCCTTTTGTAGGGTAGTTGTTGAATACCGCGACATAACTTTCAATTGAGCTAATTCCTCCCCAACTTATGTTAATTCCTTTATTGCATTCTGTAGTTGGATACTTTCTACCATTACCTCTTCTTCCCTTGGTTATTGCAAAATATATTTAATGATATCCAATATTCAATTTAGGATGGTGTCCTTAGATTCATCCTTATGACTTGTCTCCTTTCCATCCTTGTTCTACCATTCCCTTGCAGCACAAGATTGTGCTCTCAATATTCACTAAGTTTGCTGGTATTCATACCCAAAAGTAGAGGAAGATTTTGTTTTCTTGATGTTGATGTATTTGTAACTTCAGAATGTATTCACTTGTATATTTTATGTATTGTACCCTGATGTTTATTCTAAGAAGTATCTATAATGTAATTGATTCATGTTATGCCCCGATGTTCTGATCGGGAGATTCAATATTGTAAACAAGTCATGTAAAGTCATTGAGGTTAACCCTCCATTTTAAGTCAGGGCAATAGTCCCCACAATTGTGTCAAGGTTAACCCTCCTTGTTGATCGGAGGAATAGTCCCCACAATTGTGGGGAACTAGGGTTATTAGACTCTCCTAGAGATGTCAGCCCTAGTAAGTAATTGTTAAGTGGGGCCGAAATGTTGAAGTGGACATTAAGTGAACAAAATAATATAAATAGAGAGTGAGCCTCTCTATTTATCACACACACATTCACTCATTGGGGCGCATGAGTGAGAGAGGAGAAGCTCTCTCAAGTGAGAGAGAGAGAGAACAATTGTGGAGATCATCTTTATGTTTTCAAGTTTTACTGCTACCATTGGTGCTCATTCTATCTCTGAGGAAGTTGCGGGGTTTTATCCTTTATGGTTTCCTCGAGGAAAATTCTTTGCGTCTCTTGTCTCTTGTGTTTATTGTTGTGCATGTTATTCTCTCAGATAAGATCCTAAGATCATATTGCTTAAATGATAAAAATATAACATGGTATGAGAGCTAACCTAAGAAGAAGACACTGTGGAGCTACAGAAGCTAGGGATTCTTACTTTTTGGGTCTCTCTCCACAATCCATTAGCAAAAGAATGCAAGGCTAACTCTCAATTGAAGGGTGCATTTTTCTGTTGAAGCAGAATTTGATTCCGAGCATTTTCAGTTTTTGGTGCGAGAAATTAGGGATTTGTACAGAAGAGGAATTTTTGAGTGAGCCCGGCATAGGATTTATCTACTCATTAAAATCAAAGTTTAGACACCTGGGTTGAGATTTTTGGTTGGGTGAAACTCTGGGAAAGTCAAACCCTAGTTTGACCCTCGGCCAAAAAAACCCTAAAATGCTGAAACTAATAAGTTTTGGTACATTCACTATATCTTGGGATTACAGAAGTCTCAGGGGCCAAAAACTTCACAGGTCAAAGATAAATTCTTGATGTATGCTGTGTCCATGTTTCAGCCTCATATTCATTATATTATAGAAGATATGATTCCTCCAAGTTACAGTTCCAACCTCTTCCAGGATTCATCCCTAAACATGACACCTGAGGAGAATTGTTATCTCTTGGGATACCAAGGTCCAAATGGAATTTATCAAGATGTTCCAGAAAGTCACTGACTTTACTTTATGTGGTATAAGTTTTAGACCCCGAAGAGGAAATAGTGACACGTGGCATTCCGTACAACTTCTCTATGCTAAACAGTCCTGAAGAAATTGGTAAACTAGGGCTTCCTGTTCTGGGAGCTTCCCTCCACTGTTTTTAGAAAAGGAGTACATTGGAAAGATTGCCTTGAAGAGTTATATCTTTATATTCAATCATATTTGAAATATTCCAAGTTTTGAAAATTAGGGTTTCTCTGACAAACCCTAGATCAGCGAGCTCCGGAACGAGGACAGACACCTCAAATCAGTAAGATCTAATCTTTTGCTATTTTCATTTGAGGTTCTCATTTAAAAATGATCTATCACATTAGCTTGATGATAATCTTGGTGAAGTTGACAACTTCCAAACATGGAAGTATATGATCTCTCTGAAGAAAATGAATTGGACACCTACATAGGTAGAGAGGTTCTAGTTCCAGAGGGAGATAAGGCTAAAAGCCTTACATAAGAAGAACTTGGTCAAGGCCAAGAAGATCATTGCTGATTCAACTAGATCCAAATCATAGGCTCTATCAAGCGCTGAGAAGGATCAAATTTTTCAAGGTGCAAACCTCATTAAGTGCAATACCCGAAAGGAGGTTTGCACCTAGGGAGATTTGATCCCTCTTGGCACTTGATAGAGCCTAGGATTTGGATTTAGGCTGGTATTAGTGGTGGGCGATAACACAACACTGTAGTATATCCATGTGAGGTTAGTATCTTTAGTTTATGTAGTGAAATAATTCATGTTAAATACCTTGATACAATTAGAAATCACAATCTCTTAAGTAGATAACATGATAATCAATGAAAATACTAAGTTCTTGTCATTAGAGGGATCATCCACTCAGGGATTAGAGGGATTCGCCTACCAATCATTCTCAAGAGTGAAATGTACAATTAATTTTTTTCAATGTCTGTGTAGGAATTAGAGGGATTCACCTACCAATCATTTTCAAGAGTGAAATGTGTAATTAATTTTTTTCATTGTCTATGTAGGAATTAGAGGATTTAGAGGGATTCACCTAGTGTTGCAATCTCGATTTTTCATTTTCATAGTTCCATAATTTAAAAACCCTTATTTAAAACCTTTCAATACATGGGTTTTTATTGTACATGGTTTAGGAGGGCCTTGAAAATGGTTTTAAAACCATGTGCAAGGCCTCCTAAACAACTCATGGTTTTAAAACCACGTGCAAACGTCCTAAACCATATAGGCCTTGCACATGGTTTTAATCATGTGCAAGGACAACATTTTTTTGCAGATAATTAAACTTTTTATTTATTATTATTTTGGTAGGTAAAAATCATGCTCTATTCATTGTGCTTTTATTGCAAGAGTATTTTTAACATTCTCAGTATAGAACTCTATCAAAATAACATTGTGCTTTTATTGCGCAAGTATTTTTAACATATTTAGAGAGAAAGAAAATGCTTTACGGATGAGTCATTTCCCTTAACTGAACTTATTTTAAACTATACATATCAAATCTTACAATTATTTTCAGGTTCATCCTGGGCAATTGCATTTTTTTTCTAATTCTAAAACTCCAATGTTCAAATTTTAGTTTCAAGTTTCAAAGGTTGTAAGGCCACAATTTACTTTCAAGTTTCAAAGGTTATAAGGCCATGTTTATTTTCCTTTCAAATTCTTTGTTCAGATAATAAGTTTGGTCTTTTAGACTCTCTCTTTATATTCAGTCTATAGTTTGATGAATTTGTTGTCAATATGGACTAAATGTCCAAAACAATATTGTAATTATTGTAATATGCATATTGTCTAGGTATATGACTGGATGAGGGATAAAAGATAATTTGAAATGCAAATTAATATATAGGTGGATCAAAATATTAAGATTGTAATGGTTTTTTAATTATTTAAATGGTGGTAATCCCGAGAAATAAGATAATTTGAAGGTTTTGGCAACACAAAAAATTAACGAAGATTTTATGACCTAATATGTAGAACACCCTGTAAATTAGGATCTATTTATCCAGTAATAGTACAATTATACTTTTTTTATAAATTTTAAAGTATAATAATGAATTCACAATTTGAGTATGTCTTCATTTTGTTTCCTTATGATTCACTGATGGATAGTACAATGCTCATGAAAAAAAAATCTTGAGAAATGGAGGTATTGATTAGTGTTTGAAATAATATATTTTTTGAAATTTTAAATTTTTTTTAGTAGTTTATTTTTTATTTGTTTTATTTTTAATTGAAATTTGGTAAAAACAATTTAACAAATCTTGTTGAGTGCAATTTACCATGGGTTGTTTAAGAAGCCTTGCATGGTTGTTTAGGAGGCATTGCACATGGCTTTAAAACCGTGTGCAAGGCCAACGTAATTTTGCGGATAATTACATGGGATCAAATTTTTCATTGATGTTACATGTGCAGAGGGAATATATCCATGTAAGCTTACTATCTTTGGTTTCCAGTAATTAGCATCAAATTCACTCAAGAATTAGAAGGATTCGCTTACCAATCATTCTCAAGAGTGAAATGTGTAATTAAGTTTTTTAAATGTCTATGTAGAAATTAGAAGGATCAAATCCACTCAAGAATTAGAGGGATTCAGTTACCAATCATTCTCAAAAATGAAATATGCAATTAATTTTTTCAATGTCTATAGATTCGTTCATTAGTGGGAAGATATTCTGGCCAATTCCTCAGCTTGGAGCTGGGAGGTGAGTAATGAGATGCTTCATTTTTCATTTTTTAAGGATATGTTAGATATTAATATTATGATTTTTTCATTAAACATCATTTTAAATAATAATATTTTAGATATTAATATTACATTACATAATCTTAATAAAATAAAATAAAAAGTATATTAGATAATAAATTCATTTTTTAAATCAAATCTTTTAAAACCATATTTATATTATATTGCTCTAACATTATATACTTTTTATTATTTTAGCTTAGCTTTGCTATAATATTTATAAATTTTTTTAACCAAGTTTGAACCTTTGACTTGCTTAACAGCCCGTACACCTTAACAAGTGCACGGTTACCAATTGATCTACACCTAAGAGGGTGCTATAATATTTATATTATATTAAAGTAAAAAATATATTGAACAGTAAATTCATTTTTATTTTATTTAAATACAAGTTCTAAATTCATTTTTACCTTATTTAAAGGTAAGTTCCAGCGCAACTATCTTCGATTTAAGAAAAATAAACATGGCAATAATGGACAATCTGATAATACAGTGCTTTATCCTTTACAAAATTTTAATATGATGCGATCACAATCCACTAGCAAATGTAATAATGCCAGCCGCTTTTCCTTGTTATTTTCTGATGCTTTTAAACCTGCACTCAAGATACCAAAAAGAAATGTGGTGAGAAATCTAAAACGTTTAGATAAAAATAAAAAAATGTCAACCTAATATAAAATTTAAAAATATTCCTGTTGTAATTGGATTTTGGCTATTTGAATATCAATTTCAATAAGCTGGTGCTTTATTCTCAGTAAAACTGTAACCTTCATGGGATTGGTAAAAGTATAAAAAAATGAAAACAATATTAGAATCTCGATCGTTCTAATACCATGAAATTATGGAAAATCGTGTGCTTCCATTGACAGGTCCTAAACTGGGAAGAAACAGAATGTTGATTCAATCTTCCATATGCAGCTGCAAAAGTGTAATTGGTGGCAATCTTTGCATGAGTCGAATTCATTGACGAGAGCTCTGGGTTTCCAAATCGAATGGTCGGGGCGTTCTGCAATGATTGTTTCTTATTGTTAAAAATAATGTTCTCATTGAAGCGCAAACATACACTCATTTCAACCTTATTGTTGTGCAAATTTTCTGCAGAGATCTTTGGGGAAAAGGCTGTGGTAACCGATCTCCTAAAGGTGAAGGTGAAGGTGAAGGTGAAGGTGAAGGTGAGGAGCGGAATAGCACATGAGTCGATTCTATCATTTCGATTGCCTCTCGAGCATTGCCTTAGATGAGATGATATGCAAGTGATCCACCTTAAATTGCTTAATGAGCTGTACATCTCGTCATCAATTCATTTGTTCAAATATCCACATGATCAATCTATTAGTTTTTTGTATTAAGAATAATTTAATATATGTAATAAAATAGTTTATAAATTAGAACACCTTGGTTTCCATCCACCGTTTTTAGATTTTCTCACTGTCAAGATTCACGACCCATCAGATGGCGATTCATTCATTCCATGTTATAAAAACAAAAAAACTTGTTTTCGGTGCAATTTATCACTTTTTGTGTGTGCTTTCATCCTTTTTGTTGGTTTATGAGATACCACTTTACATGTGATTGGAGTGCAAAACCTTGGGCGCAAAATAAAGATGAGCGAAGTGCACTTTTTTTTATCATATTTTAGAATGGTGTAACTAAACTTCTACTTATCATTCCAGCATATTTATAATGTATTTAAACATTTTCTAGATTGTTTTTTAAGGTTTTGGGTTAATTTGGAGATTCTAAATTCCAAACATTCTTGGACACTCAAATAGTCATCAAAATCTTAATCAAAATGAAATCATTAAGATGATTTTAGCTTTAATTTTTGTTTTTTTAATTTTAAAATTTATTTAAAAAAATTATATTTATAACTTTAATGGTATTATTTTAAACATACAAACTACTTTTACTCGTGTTATTAACTGATATGCTATTGCTTTTTACTTTTTAGAAGTAAAAAGTAAAATGTAACGTTACATAACATTACATAAAGTTACAACATCTCTCTCATAATGGACAATATTATTTATAGCCGACATAACGTTAAGTAAACGTTACGCAACGTTACAAGATCTCCCCCATACTGGGCTGTAGAGCGCCTCTCAGCACAATCATGGATCACCTTATACCACAAGTGTCTTCCCTAGAGACACCGAAAGAGATGTTTGATTCTTTGACCAAGATATTTGAAGGGAAGAACATAAATCAGAATATGACTTTGAGAAAACAGTTGAAGAATGTGAAGATCAGAAATGCAGAGACCATACAATCATATTGTACGAGGGTCTCTAAAATCAAAGAACAACTTGGAGCGGTAGAAGAAGAAGTGGAGAATGCAGAAGTGGTGATAGCCACCTTGAATGACCTCCCAGGATCATGGGATTCATTCATTCGAGGAATGTGTGCCAGAAGGAAGTGATTACTTTCAGTAGAACCTGGGAAGAACACACACATAAGAAGAAGCTCGACTCATAATAAGGGAAAAGAAGATGGGAGCAACTGAAGATCAAACTCTCACCATCCAAATAAGATCCCTCAAGTGATGAGGAATATGAAGAACTCAAATTTTGAAGAACCTTTTATCCATCTTATTATTTGGATAAGAAATGATGAATGAAGAAGATGATGAAGCTGAAGACTCAAGAAGGAGTCTACCCATGAAACAAATAAAGATAAGTATTCAATTGTCATTTCATGATATTGTTTTGTTATACATTTGTTTATATTCAGTTGACGTATTATGCATGGTAGAATATTTGCACTAATGACAGTATACTACTAATACGCATGTGATGTAGCTCATGGTGTTATACAACTCTCCATTGCTACTTATCTAGAATGAAACCTCTTTGCTGACATATTGGATTAGTGCACAATCTCAATGATGTCTTGGTAGAGATGGAAGGCATCTAGAAAAGTTTCCGTGAGATATGGATGAATGTTGTATTGGATAAAATAGTTGCATGATCAAATATTTATGCAAAAAAAATTTTCATTATGAATATACCTTATGAAATGTTTCTAGACATACAAATAATGCATTTGACTTGTAGGAAAAATTGCGTACAATCACCTACAAGAAGGACGAGAGTTGTTCCGAAGAACAAGTGATGACAGTTCGAGAAATAATCCAAGAGTGAAGAATAATATGATGAATGCAGCGACATCATTGATGCAGAACCTTCCAGCTATGAAGAAGTAGCTAAGAAGAAAGGGAAGACCAGTTCAAGAAAAATGATGTCTAGGATGCAGTATCGAGACTTGAAGGGAAGTTCGTAGTTCCATCATGCAGTAGATGGAAACATCGTGGGATACAAGGCACGATTCGTGGCACGAGGCATAGACTATGAAGAGACATTTGCAACAACTAGAAATACACATGACAGGTAGAATCATGTGTGCAAATGAAAGAAGGCCTTGTACAAGTTCAGAAGGTACCCATGGGATAACACATACATGAGGAGCTTGAAGATCACCTAGAGTGATGAAGATCTTAACCTTTGCTACAAGGTTGAAGATGAAATCCTATAGAGGATGACAAGCTCACAGATGGGTGCGAGAAGAACTTTTGAAAAGGTTCAAGATAGAGGATATAGGTATCCAATGGCCCTAGATGGATACATATAATTTTAGTAGCAGAGGAAGGTACTTGTCACTCCGGTACAGAATGTTTAGTACAGAGAGTACGAAAGACAGAGGGAGTGACTGCAGAAGATCCCGAGGTTCGATATGGTATGACAGGATGGACACATTACTGATGACTCTAGGCTTTACCTTTGCTTCAAGGTTGAAGGCGGAAGACCAGTGATGCTCCTATTATATGTCGATGACTTGTTCCTGACAGAAAAGAGGAACTCATTAAATTTGTAAGAAGGAGACTTGCTTCTAGGTTTGAGATGGACTTGGATATGATGCACTACTTTCTAGGCATGGAGGTGTGGCAGAATCTTCCTGGGATAAGGGAAGTATGCAGTAGAGATCTTGAAGAAGGTTAGGATGATGGATTCACGGGGACTTCACTTAGTGAACCTCTCACATAGCACGTGCGATCATGGGATATTAAAGAATACCCTTAATTTCTAGAGATATTGATCCAAACTCGTTTTGTTGAAACCCCCTTCCAATACTTAAAACCTCCTCCCCAACCCTTTTTATACCTCAATCCTTATAAACCACCCTACCCACCCCCACCTTAAACCCCTCATCCCCCCTAATTCATGCAATATATTGGTTCAATTTTTGATAATTTTAAAACCCACAATATGAACTAACGTGATAGGATATTGGTAAAAAACTGAAGCCCCCGTGGATGGATTGCAAGGCCATGACCACACCTATGGCATCGAACATGAAGCTATTGAGTGTTGCTTCATCAGATTCAATTGATGCCATGATGTATCATCAGATGATTTGTTCCTTGATATACCTAACGAATAGGAGACCATATTTTTTCTTTGCTGTCAACACATTGAGACATGTTCACCTGATGGTTGCAAAGCATGCAGTGAGGTACCTGAAGGGTATAGTTGATTATGGGCTCAAGTATGATATGAATCAGAAGATTAACCTGGTGGGTTATGTGGATTCATATTGGGCAATGCCATTCATAGGAAGAGCACTTCTTGGTGTAGTAGGAAGAATTCTTGTGTGGCACTGAGTACAGCGAAGAGAGGAGCAATGAAGCTCTAGTTTGTGATCCAGATAGAGATCTCTCAAAAGAGGGAGTTCTAGCATAGCTGGTGAGATAGGTTGTCTGAGCATAAATCCTGGCGAAGCTCATAGGTTGCTCAGATGTAATAGGTCATGGAGAAGCTTGCAGGTTATCCTTGGACGTAATCATCCCTAATGTGATTCTATGCTAGAAATGGCCAGAGTGAAGTTTGAATACTTCAGGAAGAAACTTGGTGTTCTCCAGATCGAGATTCTCTCCAAGGAGAAGTGATGAGTATGTGAGCCATTCTGACATGGTGAGAGGATTTGTTCCTTCCATGGTAGATGTGAGTGCTGAGCCATTCTGAGGTGACTATGGGATGTGTTCCCACATGATCAGATATAAGCGCTGAATGCCATTCTCTGGGAGAATGGAGGTACCTAGTGAGTTACCAGGAATACTCAGTTTGGGACTGAGAGACATTCCGATGCAGTGTGTTCTCACATGGTCAAATGTAAGCGCAGAGCCATTCTGGCACGATGTGTTTACACATGGTCAGATGTAAGTGCAGATCCATTCTGGCGCGATGTGTTTACACATGATCAAATGTAAGTGCAGATCCTTTCTGATAAGATGAGGTTGGATGTGAGTGCTGGGTCTTTTTAACATGGGTTTTGGATGTGTTCCTCCCATAGTCAGATGTGAGTGCTAGGCGTGCCTTTCTGACATGGTTCTTAGATGTGTTCCTCCCATGGTCAGATGTAAGTGCTGAGCAGGCCTTTCTGACATGGTTCATTCCATGGTCAGATATAAGTGCTAAAGATGATAAAAACCTACATGAAGGCTAGGCCTACAACCAACATGAAAAAGGGATGGCTCTGTAGAACTTCCTGTGACGAGAAGAATGAAGAGATAGCACCATTTGACTGAGATAGCGAAAGAAGTGACGACGACGATGATCTAGTGACGATACATATCAAGTGATGATCGAGACTTGATGATGATCCAGTGATGCTCCAGATCAAGTAATGATCTAGACTTGATGATGCTCCAGATCCAGTGATGATTCATACTTGATGAAGATGACTTGATAATGAAGATGAGTTGATGATGAAGATGACTTGAAGATGAAGATGAGTTGAAGATGAAGATGACTTGATGATGATCCAGAGAAGAAGACTTGTGCTGATAAATTATGTTGAGAGAATACCTTCCTAGTTAAGAGGGAGTGTTGATGTATTTGTAACTTCAGAATGTATTCACTTGAATATTTTATGTATTGTATGCTGATGTTTATTTTGGGAAGTATATATAATGTAATTGAGTCATGTCATGCCCTGATGTTTTGATCGGGAGATTCAATAATGTGAACAAGTCATGTAAAGTCATTGAGGTTAACCCTCCATTTTAAGTCGGGGCAATAGTCCCCACAATTGTGTCAAGGTTAACCCTCCTTGTTGATCGGAGGGAAAAGTCCCCACAGTTGTGGGGCACTAGGGTTATTATACTCTCCTAGAGATGTCAGACCTAGTAAGTAATTGTTAAGTGGGGATGACATGTTGAAGTGGACATTAAGTGAACGAAAGAATATAAATAGAGAGTGAGCCTCTCTATTTATCACACACGCACTCACTCATTGGGGCACATGAGTGAGCGAGGAGAAGCTCTCTCAAGTGAGAGAGAGAGAGAATAGCTTTGGAGATAATCTTTATGTTTTCGAGTTTTACTACTACCATTGGTGCTCATTCTATCTCTGAGGAAGTTGTGGGGTTTTCTCCTTTATGGTTTCCACGAGGAAAATTCTTTGTGTCTCTTGCCTATTGTGTTTATTGCTGCGCATGTTATTATCTCAGATAAGATCCCGAGATCATATTGCTTAAATGATAAAAATATAACACTTGAAAGATGGGATAGACTCATGTTTCTTCATTCTAGGTAAAGTATTTATGATGGTATAATAATCGTCATCTTCTTTCTCTAGTTGGATATTTATCTTTTATTTTGTATTATAAGAAGCCACTTGTTTTATTTTTCTCTAATGTTCTGAGGTGGAATTCTTGACTGAACTTTGAGCTATTTTCTTTCTTGCAATTAGGATGGACACTGATGTTTATCCTGGGCTTCTGATTAATTAAATATTCTCTGTAGATATCTTGATGAACTCTTCCCAAGACAATTGAGGGATTTGCGCCTACAATTCCAACTTAATGATCGATTTAATAAGGCAATGGTGCGCTAGAAAATTACTTTTTTCCTACATCACCCTCTTAGATATTTATCATAAGGAATCTAACAAAAAGTAAGTAATTATGATGTTTTGCTCTGCCTTCATATGAGACCCATTCCTTAACAAATCCAGTAACCTGAAATGAAATGAATTTGACTCAAGTGGCCAATGTAGGTGATGTATTTAAGAACCTAGGATACTACTTCTTTCCAGGGACTAGACATAGTTTCTATTTTTACTATGTTCTTGTCTTCCTCATACATATATCATTCTTTAAACAATTATTTATTGGCAAGAGTTACTAATTCCTTTTTATCCTTTCTCCATGGATTCCCTAGAAAAATCCCAATATACCTTGCTAGTTGGGATTTGTTAAGTGGGATCCTCAACCACTTTACCCTGGTAACAAATTCTTTATCACTTAGTTGTTTCAAATTCTTAGAAAATTCAATAGAATTCTCTAGTTCATAACCATCCAACTTAGTAAAATAGGCCATCCACCTAACATTCCTAAATATCTTTAGTATATCTGGATTCTTATAAATCTTAGATGTGTCTATGGTTTCACTCATTTTGAACCCAAATGCATTCTTTATTTCCTAATTAGTAAGGATTGATTCACAGACTTGTAATTTCAAAAGAAAATACAATGAGGAGAGGCTTCAAAGTTCTTAATAACGGGTATAATATAATTGTATATTAGAACCTTACATGTAATTTCCATTGTATTCACTCTCCAAATACTACATATAGATTCAATATTTTATTCTACAAATAATGCTCTTGGAAACCACCATTGGTCTTACCAACTTGCTCATTTTTAGAGGATTTCCCTTCACATACCATAGTGGTCTTTTTTCATGCTCTATTACTGATAATTGGGTCAGAGAGTGGAAGCCACTTGTGAAATGATAAGACATTGTACTTTCCCTGACGGGACATGGTTTTCCATAGATTTAAAGCAATTTCCTTTATGCCCTTTTATAACTCTCTTTTTCCCACAACATTCCATGATCATTATTGTGTTGGTCATTCGATCATGCCTCATGATGATATGACCCCCAACTGTAGTGTATTGACCTCAACACAACTATTTTTTTATTGGTGGATTTGTTTAGAGGCCAACTAGATATTTAAGAAATGGATATGATTAAGACAAAAATGCGTACCTTCTTTTTCTATCTCACCAAAATTTTGAAACATGGGAATATGTATGTGTGCAGATTTGTGGCTAGGTCAAATCTTGTTATATATTTTTTTTTCATATTTTCTATTAGAGTTCATGTGATGTAGTTGGTAGGAACATTTGCTATAGTTGGATAGTTTCTCGTTGTAGTTTCCATGATCACTTGCTATAATTGACAAGCTCACTTACTATAATTGGAAGTTGCTATGTGGTGATTTTGTAAAGGAAATGGTGGTTGTCTTTGCAATGATGAAAGTGTCACATAGTGTTTTTCACGTATAGCACATCTTGTAAGTGGTTTAACGAGGTCAAATCTTGTTATATTTTTTTTCATATTTTCTGTTAGAGTTCATGTGATGTAGTTGGTAGGAAAATTTTCTATAGTTGGATAGTTTCTCATTGTAGTTTCCATGCTCGCTTGCTATAATTGACAAGCTCACTTACTATAATTGGCAGTTGCTATGTAGTGATTTTGCAAAGGAAATGGTGGTTATCTTTGCAATGATGAAGGTGTCACATAGTGTTTTTCACGTATAGCACATCTTGTAAGTGGTTTAACGAGGGTTTATTATTATTATTATTTATTTATTTATATTTTATTTATTTATTTATTTTCTCTATTGATTCAACTGGTATTGAGGACATCAACGTCCTTAATCACTAGGAGATGTTCTTGTAGAGATTATGGGTGAATTCATCTTTAGATAGTAGATTTTCGTATAATTGTAGTCAATGACCATTTACCAATATATGCCACATCGATGGTTCTTATTTTGACTGATCCATTGTCATAGCATGTATCAACAAGGAATGTTTGGAACCTTGAGTCATATAATAATGCCCAATCTACTACTCCAAACATTTTAGGCTTGATATGCTTATCATGCGACTGCTTCCTTTGATGTTGTATGATTATACTATGTGAGAGAGTTTGTTCCCTATATTCATCAAGTGCATTTAATGTTAGATCCTTTCTTAATGTGCTATTTACATATCTAAATCGAGGGTGGTAACTGTTCTGAGTGTCTTATCTCAAATTCATTAGGAAACATCACCTTTTTACCATAAACTAAATCATAGGGTGTGAATCCTATAGTGGTTTTACTTATTGTATTGTAGGCCTAGATGGTTCCTTCAATCTATTTGTCCAATCCCTTCTATGCAGCTAGACGGATTTTGTGATTATTTTCTCAAGTTCCCTATTTTTCACCTCTAACTGCCCATTTGCTTGGAGGTGGTAGGAAGAGGATTTCCTATACTTAAATATATTTATGATTAGGATTTATTCCATAATATTAGATGTGAAATGTGTCCCTTGATCAAAGACCAACTCTCTAGGGACCCCAAATATAGTGAATATTTGTTCTGTAAAAAATTGCCACATTGTTTGTTGTCGTTAATGCTTTGACTTCAGCCCACTTTGTAAGATAATCAGTGTATACTAGGATATAAATATTTTTATTGGATGGTGGGTTTATTGGCCCAACAATGTGAAGCCCCCACTTATTGAAAATTTCTAATGATATTTGGGGATGTAGGGGCATTTCATCTCTTCTAGTGGGTTTCCCCATTAACTAGTAGTGATCACATCTTCCCACATATTCTTGGCAATACTTATGTAGTGTAGGAAAATAATATCTTAGCTGTAGTATCTTATAATATTTTATTTTGGATGCATAATGACCCCCACATGGTTCATTGTGGCAAGCATGAAGTATATCATGCAACTCATGTTCTCTTATGCATCTTCTTAGAATTTGTTCTGGTCATATTTTGAACAAAAATCCTTGAACCCAAGTATATGTTTCACTCATCCTTATGATTTTACATCTCTGTTTGTAATCAAAGTGTGATGGAAACCTCCTAGAAACTAGGAAGTTAGATATATAAGCATACCAAGTGCTCTCAACTAATATGGAAAATAGATGCCCATCTAGGAATACATCTTCAACTAGCTCCTTATCTACATTGACATGTGTTAGTTTTGACATAAAATCTACAACGATGTTATGTTTCCTTGGATTTCTTAAATAGTGATGTCAAATTCTTCTAAGAATAAAACCCAGCTAATGACTCTAGCACTGGTGTTAGGTTTATTTACCAAATACTTAACTACAGAGTGAATGGTGTGTACATACACTAGGTAACTGATGATATAGTGTTTGCATTTGTTTATGAAATAGATTAAAGCCAAAAATTCCTTCTCTATAATTGTGTAATTGAGCTATGCTCTAGCCAGGATATTTTTGATATAATAAATTGCATAGATCATATTATATTATACCTATCCCAAGATTGCTCCAATTTCCTTATGAAAGTCATCTAAGTGGATGTGAAATGTTAGGCTCCAATTTGGTCCTTGGAGCATAGGTGCTCTAATTATATTTTCTTTGAGTTTCTCAAATGTTGTCATATAGTCTTCTTTCTACACAAAATATGTATATGTAGTTAGCGGGGTGAACATTGGAGCTGCCATCTTACTGAAGCCATCAATAAACCTTTTGTAGTATCCTATTTGGATAAGGAATCTTTCGACATCTCTTTGTTTTAATGGTGGAGGTAAATTTTGATGACCTTATATTTGACTTAGTCTACTTGAATTCATCTCACAGATATATGGTGTCTTAGCACTATTCCTTCACTCATAATAATTTAACTCTTCTCATTGCTTAGGCATAGACTCATTTCTATACATTTCCTGAGGACAAAATCCATATTATCCCAGGATTACTGGAAAGATTCTCTATATGGTGTAAAATAACCGATGTATATTTCCATACTATCATTGATAAAATATGCAAATATACTCAAGAAAACTCATCAAAATGTTGCAGTAGCATTGTAGAGGCCGAATAGGAGGACTCTGTAAGCAAATGTTTCCCATGGGAAGGTGAATATTGTTATGTCTTAGTCTCCTAGGTAAATATGGATCTAGTTGTATCCACTAAATCCATCTAAAAAGGAGAAACGCGCATGGGGGGATGCCATTTTTTTCCTTTTAAGTTCTCTGTAATCCACACATATTCTCAATCCCCCCCCCCCTTCTTTGGTACTTTTACCAAGGTAGACACCTGCTCATTGTCAGAGACGGGATACATGAAACCAACATCTAATAATCTCTGGAACTCTTGCTTGACAATGTCATTTTGTGTTTGATTCATTCTCCTATGGGCCTATCTTATTGGAACAAAATCATCTTTTATGTATATATGGTGTTTACATATTTTTTGATGCATTCCTTTCATATCAGTGTAAATCTAGGAAAAGGATGGTGTATGGTCTGTAAGTACCTTAATCAGTTTTTGTTATTGATTTGGTTACAAGTTATTTTTTATCTTTAAGGTTTTCCAAGACATGATTTCCACAACTTTGACTGTGGTAGGCTTATGTTCCACAAAGAAAAATATTTATTACATTTCCTTTGGATCATTTTGAGTACCTATCATTTCCTCCTCTCCACCCACTACAAAAATATCTTCAAGTATGTCATTGTTCGGATACATATTTTTGCAAAAAAAATAGATAATATTGTATCCTCATCTTGATTTCTCAATGTCAGGGTTGTGTTTATGTTGAGAAAAAGGAAATTTTTTTAATCATGATTATCATAATAATCTATCTAGAGAGGATATTTTGTATCAATGGAAGGTTTGGAAGGGGGATAAATAGTGATTCTATTTTTAGGTTGTCCACTAGTAATAGTCATATCCCCTATTATGTAGGATATATATGCATCTATTGTTGATATCCATGACCTTTCAAGGATAAGATGATAGACACTTAATTTGGTCGTGATTTGTAATACCAAAGGTCTGTAGGATATTCCCATGATTCAGTAGTGATGATGACATCCTCCAATGTCCCTTCTAGTTGGATAGTGGAAGTATCTACTAACTACATATATGTGGGTGTTTGTCTTAGTGGATAGTGGAATTTGTATGTTTAAGTGCTTTATCTCATTGATGATGGCATTCTTTGGTTGAATTTCAATTCTAGCTTTCATCCTCCCAGAAAATGGAGGATTTTTCTATATGTGTTGTTGTGGAAGGCTGTGGCAGTGTTTTATTGCTCATGTAAATCCATTTCTATTAGAAATATGTTTTGTTCTTATGGATGAGAAACCACACTAGATATTTTAAGGTTTTGTACTATCCTTCTTGATCATAGATTTAATTCATCCAAGTCCACAACCTATACAACATAAGTTGGGAAGTGGACTACTTCATTGTCATAAACTAGTCTATTATTATTGCAGCTTGGTGTATGATTTTATATCAACTGAGGTTTCCTTGGTGGATATTGCGGTGGAGGAATCAAATCTTGGGGATGTTGACACATCAAATTGGATGAAGAAGGATACTAATTTATATGGGGTTGTTGATAATTACTAGGATATTGTTTATTTTGATAGTACTGTTGATAGGAATGAGGATAAGTATTCTAGGTGTTTTACCAATAGTTCTGTATTGTTTTTTTTTCCATCCTCCCTACCCCATTTGGTCCCAATCAGGTTGTGGTGGATATGGGTTCAAATATGGCTAGTGACGTGGCTGGAATGGTATTTAAAAATTAGGTTTTCTTATATTTCAACGTACAATTGCTCCATTGTATCCCCTACTCCCTAATATTACATAGATTCCTTACACAAGGATAAAAGTGGGCACTTCTCTATTGGTTTTTTTTTCTATACATGGACCACAAACATCTACCACATTTAATGGGCACTATTTTTCTCATGTTTCTTCCTACATTTTGGACAAAACACAACTAGGGCTTGTGTAGATTCTTCTTGTTTTCTTTTTAATTTCATTTCATCCAGTTGCATGGATAGAGACTAAAGAATGTCAATATTCATATCATCCATTAGATTCCCCAAATCATATTTAGTTAAAGTTGAAACCAAATCCCCTGAGTGAGAGACCAATTTCCTATTGTTTTTTCCTTTCTTGGACCTAGAGTAGTTTTTGAAGAATTGTTAGATTTTGTCATACCGCTTGAAATAATGTCTCCATAGGATATAATATTTAAAGTTTCCAATAGGTCTTGTCTTACTCCTTGAAGCAATATTAACTGTAGGGAATCATTGTTTAAGGTGCAAGTGTGGGATCTTTTATAACTCAGATGGAATCTGTGTTCATAATCCTCCAAGGACTCATGTTCTCCCTGTTGCATTATAAATATTTCATCCTTCGTTTATTTAGTCTTACAATAATCCATGTATTTTTGTAGGAATTCTTGTTTCATTTGCTCCCATATGAAAATGTTGTTTCGGCCCATACTCATGAACCATCGTAATGCCATATCTCTTAATGTGGAAGGGAAAAGTTTAAGTTGTTAAGCATCTGATGAGTATTCATAGGTCCTATAAAGTACCTCAAATTTGAACAGGAACTTGTAAGGATATTTCGAGGTTAAACCGTGGAAATTAGGAAGAAATGCAAGGTTGATGTTTTGTCATGTCCCCTCCCCTCAACTCGTTGATGGAGAGGACGCGACTAACACTGCTGATGCTCTATCGGACGGGAAATCTAGCCCCATGAATATAACAATAAAATGCATTGAACATAAAATTATACACAGATGCATAATACATGAAAATACACAACGAAAGAAAATATCATTCAACACATTCATCATGTTGATAATAACTCATTAAATAGATAAATTGTAGAGGTTAAGCACACAAGAAAATACTTATCTTGAGAAGAAGCTTCCATGCAACTAGCTATGTCACTGCAACATTCCACCCAACCATAGACAGTGTGCCCATCAATCTCTCAACACCACTGCTACCCACAAGCTGGGCATGATTCCACAAGGAACTAGGGAACAACAAACTTACACATATAAAGGCCATACACCCATATTCAATCCAACTTACAGTTGGGTTTCATAGACTGCCCATCCAAGCCAATAAACAATTGGGTTTCATAGGCTACTAAGGCAACAAGAAAATAACATTTGGGTTCCTTGGACTTACTCAGCCAAGCCAACAATCATATCCCCACACAGTCAAACCATCTAAAATATGGGTTCCTTAGACTTAATCAGCTAAGCCAACACAAGGATTCATTTCACAACAAAATAAAAGTTCTGGGTATGGACAAAAACATCTCTGGAATGAGAATCAAAGATGGTAAATGGGGAAAATGACCCAAGAGAACAAATCATTTCAGAAAACGTTTAATGGCTTCTCATAGGTAACAAAAACCTCCACAAACCCCCAATTCGTGGATTCAAATTCATAAAAATGTCTATGGGCATTATGGGAGCAAAAACGGCCTCTATAAACCCCCAAAACATGGTTCTCCTCTTCCCATTCACTGAACAATACCAAAATGGGTTTTCTAGCTTGGAGAAATTAGGGAAAATGCAGAAAAAGTGAGGGAAACACACAAAAAGCTCTAGCCGTGCCAGGGAGGAAAAAACCACCTCTTAAAACCCCCAAAATGTGAATCTTTTCTACACATTCACTCAGCAACACAAAAATGGGTTTTCCCAACCATGGCAAGATGAGGAAATGCAAGAAATGTGAGGGAAAAATTTCCAGGAGCTCCAACTATGTGTGAGAGAAAAATATGGGTGAATAATGGCTTGGGCCTCCATTTCCAAGTATTTATTGGCCCATAAGTAAAAATTCATTTTCCCAAAAATGGGTGGCTTCCCCAATATGAATTTGACTGCCATACTCTTCCCATCCCCATGCATTAACTTCCTCAACCAATTTCTAAATGACTGGGCACAAAATACAAAATGGGTAGTTGACAGCTTTATGGGTTCTCCCTTTGACATTTGTATTTAACCTATTGGCTCAAGGTTTTGAATCCCCCCCCCCCCATTCCTTATGAAATCATGCCCCCATCTCTTTAATGTTGCATTGACATAGTTAGTTGTGGGTATTTTAATGAATTGCATATTTACATGATGTTCAAAATTATATTGTTCCTGGATAGCACATGAACCATCAGCATCGATTTCAATTTTTGAACATAAAACAATAAATCCATGGTGGGGCTTTTGCCTTGAGGCGCTCCACACCATGATTTATTAACGCTATTTACATCATATATAATTTAATCTAATTGGGGTTGAAACTGGGGTATTACATGTTTATCATCCGAGCTTCCTTATTGGAAATACTCATGGGAAATGGGAAGATATCTCTAGGATCCCCTTCTTCATATGCCATATTTTTATTTGTATTAGAGTTAGAGAATAATTTATCTAAGTCTAGGTTATAGTTGGGATCATCTTCATCATAGCTAATGGATTCACTAAATCTGAAGTGGTCTAAACTTTCTTTTCTCATAGGGGCATTAAGTAGGGAACACCCAAATTCATCCCTTCGACGTGGAGGAATGCATGTTACATCATATTTTTTATGTTTTTTTATTCTTCTTTTTTTATTTATATTTTTTGTATATATATATATATTTTTTTAATTTTATGCTCTTAAAGCTTTAGCACCTCCCCGATGAAGAAACCAAAATGTGGTGGCTCCCTAATATGATAACCAATTCAAAGGTCACAAGACGATATTCCTACTTTACTCTATCAAGCTAGGATCATACAAACTTTAGAGGTGCTAGAAATGTTTGTGCAATAGTCAAGGGTGCCTATCCTATGGTGGAGGTGGTATTATTCTGTTTAAGAAATGGGATAATGATGCAACTACAATGTACCTAAACTAAACCCTAAGTAAGGAAAGAAAAGATGCTACTAATCTAAATTCTATTTAATCAATCCAAGGATGCAATTGAAAAATGTTTGAAAGAGTATTTATCCAATTAACTAATCTATGAAATAAATTGTAGAGTTGATTAACAATAAGAAGATAGCAATACTATTTGATTCATAGGAAATTGACTCTTCTGGAAGACATCAACAAACTACTTATTGAAAAATAGATATAATAAAATCATATGAAAGTGTTGAATCTAATTTCAAATGAGGTAAACCTCTGAAAGTACTCAATTTAAATTGAACTAATCAAATCCATGAAAGCATGTAAACTTAATTTAATTGAATAAAAGCATGCAAATTTAATCTAACTAAATAAAATCTTGTAAATTCAATTTCACTAAACCAAATCTATAAAACCATGTAAATTCAATCTCACTACCCTAACTTACAAATCTGAATACTAGAAACGTACACACAACAGTATATATAACTAATCAATTTTGTAAGAAAAACAATTCTACAAGAAACTATGGTAATGAATGAACAATAATACATCAATTATTGATCTACACTACATAAAGTGAATTGGAATTTACAACTAAATATAAATCACCGAGATACAACTGCGCATGAACATAAGCTATATAAATGAGTTTAACTAATCAAAACCCATGATATTTCAATGAGGGGGACCTACCCCAAAGCAACATAGGAGGGAAAGAAACTAAGCACATGCAATATGAAAGAAATGAGAAACAATCACTAAACTAATTTATTGTTCATAATCCTTGTTAATGTAAACTAAATAAAATCCTAAAACAAAACCATTGTATCCAATTGCTAAAAAATGCTTGAGAGTTGAACCCTCATCTAAGTGACCGAGGGTCTGTTTATTATAGAGAATAGAAAAAAGCTAAAACCTATTACTTAAATTAACTTAATTCTAAAATTTGACCATAACTTAGCTTTGTTCCTGAAAATGTTAAACATAACTAGTAAAGAATCAAGATCTTGGAATGTATTGGTGGTTAGTGTAATTTCCCTTAATTGATTGTGCATTCCGTCATTAATATATGAAACTTCAATTACTAGTTAACCTATGGTAGTGGACTTTAGTTGTGACTTTATCATGCTGGAGCTTTGACATCAATCATGCTAAAAGTGGAACTGGACTTTGATTCATAACTTGATCTTCAAAATAGGGTAACAATGGAACTTGACTTTTATCCCTGACTTGATCTTATGAATCTCACAATTTCACGCTAATACCATGAATTAGTATTCTTTAATCAAAACACAAGTGAATTATAAAAATAAAGGATAAACACTTCTATCAACATCATTTATTTCATCAAATACTCGATCAACATCAAATTGTAACCAATCATGTATGCATGGTTAATCTTTAAGATACGTGCTTTACCTACAAAAACTGAGAATTATCTGGTATTAAGGAGTAGGAATTCATTCTTCTCGGTTACAATTTCCTTTAGAATGGCCTATCTCAATCCAAAATAATGAAATATTAAATTCTCCATTCCTTTAAGAGTTGAATACTCTCCATACACAAATACAACATATGGAAAAGAGTTTCTCCAAGTTGTTGAGGAGGTATATTGGAAAAAACTAAAATATGGGATTTTCCATAGGCCATTTTACTCAATTTTAGTTGATGAAAGCATTGATTGAAGTATGGAGTACCATTTGATTATTTATATTACATATTTTTTAATAAAGGAAGAGGTCAATGTGTAACAAAATTCATATGATTCCTTCAAATAAAAGATGGAACAAATCAATCTATGAATGATGGAGTGAGAATTCTCCTAATAGAGATGGCTCTATCATTGATGAAGTTAGTTGGATTTGGATCTGATATCCTCCATGAGGAGTAATCATGAGGGTTTATCCTATAATATATGTTGAGATGCTCCTTATTTATTAGGTATCCATTACATAGCTCATAGAGAAGCATTAGCAACAAATGATGCTTCGTCTCATTTTTAGAGTTGCAGTAAATTGATAAATTTTTAAACAACGTTTATTCATGGATTAGGACATCTCCTAAAAGACATGGAGAGTTGAAAGAGAAAATGGAGTAATTTCAAATCACTATGTTATATTTTTTACAAATTCATCAAATTAGGTGGATTTCTAAAGGAAAGGCCATTGAAAGACTTATCAAACTCACGCTCTCTTTGAAATTTCGCATCCATTTGGTCGCTTATATGCTCATTAAATCAAATAAGTTGAATAATAAGTTTTTTATACAATCATGTGTATATTACCTCTATTGGCACTAATTTAGATGTTATGATTAACATGCTTCATAAATGGTTTATGTGAGGCATATTTGGGGTAGGTGCATGAAGGACCATGTCCTATTTTTTAATTAGAGCACAGTGAGGAACTCTTCAATTTGTAGATAGAACATGCATGGTATATTTACATCCATTAATGTTGAAATTTTACCAAATATACATAGATCATGGACATTATATGATTGCATTCTTTTAGGAATTTTTTTTGTTATGAAGGTGATTGAATCTCTATATAGGAGGTTTATAGATATTCCTATATTCAGTGATGCTGAGTTTGTAAATGCTAAAAATTATTATGAAGAAATGGATGATAGATACTCTAAAATCAAAACATGGTTGAAATGTTTATGTGAAAATTTTAGTGTTGGAGACTCATCTATTGTGGATACTGCTAATTTTTAAGTTTAAGATTGTGAAAATTTGGAAGGGCAATATTTGTTTTGTGCATTTATTTTTTTAAGTGTTTAGTTAATTTATATGTGTCAATCGAAATACAATTATTTATATGGACCTTCACCTTTGAAGGTATGGAAGAATATATTCCATTTAAATTTAATTTAAGACCCACCCTTCAAATTTGATCATTGGTGGCACACTGTAGCTACAAGAGATATAATGTATTATGGGGTTATAGGTGTCATGGGTTTGGGTGTTGGGGCCTTGGATGTTCTACAAAGTTAGAATCCATACATTAGGATATATTGTATGTATCAAGCCAATGTAAATGACTAAAAACCATCTACAACAATTATGTATGCTAATTGTATAAGTTAGTGGATAAGTTCTTAGGGTTTGGAGGATGTAGCACCATGGTTCTCATCTCGAAGCATGAATATGTCTATACTTATGGAAAGAATTGAAGTAAAAAAAATGGTTTATGGTTTCCTAAATGATGTGAGTATACACTGTTGATATGTCATATAAAATCCCCATAATTCCATAAGTGGGGGATGTGAGAGGGGCCTTCGAGGGGGATGACCTACCGAATTGTTTGTAGGTTTTAATATTGTTATAAGTAACTTTAATATCCTAAGTTCCAAAATAATTGGATATAAAATAAAATGGAATTGACCCTAACCCTTCATTATTCTCTCCTTGGCTAGGATAGGGGAAAACCAAGAAGGAACTATCCCTAACCATTTAATATACTATCATGGTCTATAAAATAGTGTGAATCTGGCTTATATCATTGTTCCATACATCATTACCACCATCATGCATACTCGATAGGGGAAAACTAACTTGACCAAGCCTATTCTCGACCTTCACCATGGAGATCAGTGCTAAGGGTTGATGTTTCCTTTTGGGATAGATGGTTAAGTGTTGTTGTTGATATAATTTATTAGCATCAAGATTAAGATTGTAAGTTTTATTATTTACCATGATTAAGCTCATAGTTATTAGGAATCAATAGGAAAGAGTGTTAAGGGTTTTTTTGTTAAACAAATTGTTCCTATGGCTAGGGTTGAGGCCACCAACATACTAGGGGTATAAATACTATTATAAAATTCTTAGCAAGCACAAATTAAAAAAGGTTTCAAGGGTTAGAGGGGTTCATACCTTACAAATTGAAGTTGATCCAAGATTTCTCTTTATCCCTCCTCTTTCTCTCTAATTCAAGGGAACTGTAAAACAACTTCAAACATTCCTCAAACCAATTTGACCACATGTAAGACAATGATAATCAAGATGAAATGAAACCCTAATCTCTTTTTGTTTTGTAAGTAATATGGAACCTTTTTTATTACTACTGAAAATAGGAAAAAATATTTACATACTCCTGACCCCTAAAACATGGGGCTAGGAAATGGTTCTGCAACCATAAGAGGAAAGTAAACAAGATTTCCCAAAGAGAAAGGTGTAAGGGCATGAGAGCATCCCAGCCTTTTATCTTGAGCACTTGATCAAGTTAACAGACCAGAAACATAGAGTAGTTATAAAACATGACAAAAAAAAATAGAGCACAGAGCATAACCGTGACGAAGAGGGAGATGGTACTTGCGGGAAGATTTAGCCTCATACAAGGCATTGCTGATGCCGCCCCCAACCCCCTAGCTGGCACCATACTAGCTAGTTTATGCCATATCCTCATCGTCATTTATTTGAACATGCTGGAAGGGGGGTTCCAAAAGCCTCAATAAGCTGCACATGGGGACAAGGTTTCTCTCAGTGTCTTCTTTGAAGGTGCCCACAGTGATGCATTTCAGCTTTGCATAGATTTCCCTCTCATTCATGGAGCGAGAGAGAATAAACTTGAGTCTCCAGTAATTTGACATCACCACCTATCTTCATAGTTTCAGTCTGAAATCCCCATATATTTAATTTTCCATCACCGTAATGGAACATTGGATATGCTACAACATCTCTTGATTGAAGAGCCTTTCCCATTGTTCCTCCTCATTTCCACCTTCAAGAGTGGCCATTATTAACATTAAATCCAACCTCCTAAAGTGGCTATCTTGCCTGTGTGTTAGTCTCTGCCTAGCCCTTTTCCTGCGCTTCGTCACCTTAACACTCTGGAGCGATGTAACCATGGATTTGTTCTGAACTACGTAGAGGTGTTTATCCTAAACACTCTGCACAATCCCAAGTGCAATGCTTTCCCAACATGAAAGACCTGTAATGCAAATCTAAGTACACATTATCACCATTGAAGGAAATCCTGAGGATATGATCAGGCTTTGGATCTCCTTCACAATCTCCTCTGAATCCATCACCTGAAGTGAGATCCCCTCACATGAATTTTTTCCATGTCCCTCCATATCCTCCTTGTAGGTATTAAATCTCCCCACCATCCCTTCTACGCATGCATCTATACTATGCATGTAGATGGAAAATATGTGGGTCTGTCCCCTCACACCTTCCACTTTTCACCTCCGCCTCATGAGCCTCACACTGGCCACTTATCACCTCAACCTTCTCCTCGTGAGCCTCCATAACGTGGATTTCCTCTTCCACCTCCATGATTTGAGCATCCACCTCTTCGGCCTCCACATGGTTGTTCTGCATACCACCCACATTCGGGTGGAAATGAAACCCTAATCGCATTAACATCAACATATGATCATAAATAGAGATGCAACATCTATCATACAATGATTTAGAAAGGGAATAACATCAAATATTTATTAATAAATGGAATAAGTACAAGATATACCTTCTCCTCATACAAGGTACCTCGTGAAACCTTCAATACAGACCTCCTTCTTCTCTTCTTCAAGAATCTCATCCTCCAAGCTCTGCAACAAAGGGAGGTGACAGCTAGGGAAAAGTTAGGGGGGATGAGAGTCCCAATTTCACAAGAATAATAATGCCAAAGGCTAAGTGCCCTTTCATGGACCCCTCTCCTTCTCTTATATAGTTATCTCAAGAGTTAGGGTCAAGAATGGATCAGTTACAATTGAAGGGGTAGTTCTAAAAACACCCAAACCACCCAAACTTCAATATTTTTCCAATTTTTGATATTTTTTGACCACTTCAAGGTATACACATAGGTTTCCTTCAACAATTTCCATGTAAAACATGGGTTTCCTTCTACAAACTCGTGAATGGGTCCAAAAAGTAAATTTTTAGGGAATTTGCTAGCATTTCAGTAGATGATGTCTTCTGGAAAGTTGTTTTTGTATTAAGAATAATTTAGTATATGTAATAAAATAGTTTATAAATTAGAACACCTTGGTTTCCATCCACCCTTTTTAGATTTTCTCACTGTCAAGATTCACGACCCATCAGATGGCGATTCATTCATTCCATGTTATAAAAACAAAAAAACTTGTTTTCGGTGCAATTTATCACTTTTTGTGTGTGCTTTCATCCTTTTTGTTGGTTTATGAGATACCACTTTACATGTGAATGGAATGCAAAACCTTGGGCGCAAAATAAAGGTGAGCGAAGTGCACTTTTTTTATCATCTTTTAGAATGGTGTAAACTAAACTTCTACTTCTATCATTCCAGCATATTTATAATGTATTTTAACATTTTCTAGATTTTTTTTTCAGGTTTTGGGTTAATTTGGAGATTATAAATTCCAAACATTGTTGGACACTTAAATAGTCATCAAAATCTTAATCAAAATGAAATCATTAAGATGATTTTAGCTTTAATTGTTGTTTTTTTAATTTTAAAATTTATTTAAAAAAATTATATTTATAACTTTAATGGTATTATTTTAAACATACAAACTACTTTTACTCGTGTTATTGACTGATATGCTATTGCTTTTTACTTTTTAGAAGTAAAAAGTAAAATGTAATGTTACATAACATTACATAAAGTTACAACATCTCCCTCATAATGGAAAATATTATTTATAGCCGACATAACATTAAGTAAACGTTACATAACGTTACAAGATCTCCCCCATACTGGGCTATAGAGCACCTCTCAGCGCAATCATGGATCACCTTATACCACAAGTGTCTTCCCTAGAGACACCGAAAGAGATGTTTGATTCTTTGACCAAGATAATTGAAGGGAAGAACATAAATTAGAATATGACTTTGAGAAAACAATTGAAGAATGTGAAGATCTAGAATGCAGAGACCATACAATCATATTGTACGAGGGTCTCTCAAATCAAAGAACAACTTGTAGCGGTAGAAGAATAAGTAGAGAATGCAGAAGTGGTGATAGCCACCTTGAATGACCTCCCAGGATCATGGGATTCATTCATTCGAGGAATGTGTGCCAAAAGGAAGTGATTACTTTCAGTAGACCCTGGGAAGAGCACACACACAAGAAGAAGCTCGACTCATAATAAGGGAAAAGAAGATGGGAGCAACTGAAGATCAAGCTCTCACCATCCAAAGAAGATCCCTCAAGCGATGAGGAATATGAAGAACTCAAATTTTGAAGAACCTTTTATCCATCTTATTATTTGGATAAGAAATGATGAATGAAGAAGATGAAGAAGCTGAAGACTCAAGAAGGAGTCTACCCATGAAACAAATAAAGATAAGTATTCAATTGTCATTTCATGATATTGTTTTGTTATACATTTGTTTATATTCAGTTGATGTATTATGCATGGTAGAATATTTGCATTAATGACAGTATACTACTAATACGCATGTGATGTAGCTCATGGTGATATACAACTCTCAATTGCTACTTATCTAGAATGAAACCTCTTTGCTGACATATTGGATTAGTGCACAATCTCAATGATGTCTTGGTAGAGATGGAAGGCATCTAGAAAAGTTTCTGTGAGATATGGATGAATGTTGTATTGGATAAAATAGTTGCATGATCATATATTTATGCCCAAAAAAAATTTCATTACGAATATACCTTATGAAATGTTTCTAGCCATACAAATAATGCATTTGACTTGTAGGAAAAATCACGTACAATCACCTACAAGAAGGACGAGACTTGTTCCGAAAAACAAGTGATGACAGTTCGAGAAATAATCCAAGAGTGAAGAATAATATGATGAATGCAGTGACATCATTGATGCAGAACCTTCCAGCTATGAAGAAGTATCCAAGAAGAAAGGGATGACTAGTTCAAGAAGAATGATGTCTAGGATCCAGTATCGAGACTTGAAGGGAAGTTCGTAGTTCCATCATGCAGTAGATGGAAACATCGTGGGATACAAGGCAAGATTCGTGGCACGAGGAATAGACTATGAAGAGACATTTGCAACAACTAGAAATACACATGACAGGTAGAATCATGTGTGCAAATGAAACAAGGCCTTGTACAAGTTCAGAAGGTACCCATGGGATAACACATACATGAGGAGCTTGAAGATCACCTAGAGTGATAAAGATCTTAACCTTTGCTACAAGGTTGAAGATGAAACCCTATAGAGGATGAAAAGCTCAGAGATGGGTACGAGAAGAGATTTTGAAAAGGTTCAAGATAGAGGATATTGGTATCCAGTGACCCTAGATGGATACATATAATGTTAGTAGCAGAGGAAGGTACTTGTCACTTTGGTACAGAATGTTCAGTACAGAGAGTACGAAAGACAGAGGGAGTTACTGCAGAAGATCCCGAGGTTCGACATGGTATGACAGGATGGACATATTACTGATGACTCTAGGCTTTACCTTTGATTCAAGGTTGAAGTTAGAAGACCAGTGATGCTCCTATTATATGTCGATGACTTGTTCCTGACAGAAAAGAGGAACTCATTAAATTTGCAAGAAGGAGACTTGCTTCTGGGTTTGAGATGGACTTGGATATGATGCGCTACTTTCTAGGCATGGAGGTGTGGCAGAATCTCCCTGGGACAAGGGAAGTATGCAGTAGAGATCTTGAAGAAGGTCAGGATGATGGACTGCAAGGCCATGACCACACCTATGGCATCGAGCATGAATCTATTGAGTGTTGCTTCATTAGATTCAGTTGATGCCACGATGTATCATCAGATGATTTGTTCCTTGATATACCTAAAAAATACGAGACCATATCTTTTCTTTGCTGTGAACACATTGAGACATGTTCACCTAATGGTTTCAAAGCATGCAGTGAGGTACCTAAAGGGTACAACTGATTATGGGCTCAAGTATGACACGAATTAGAAGATTAACCTAGTGGGTTATGTGGATTCAGATTGGGAAATTCCATTCATAGGAAGAGCACTTCTTGGTGTAGTAGGAAGCAGTCATGTGTGGCACTGAGTACAACCAAGAGAGGAGCAATGAAGCTCTAGTTTGTGATATAGATAGACATCTCTCAAAAGAGGGAGTTCTAGCATAGCTGGTGAGATAGGTTGTCTGATCATACATCCTGGAAAAGCTCATAGGTTGCTCAGATGTAATCAGTCCTGTAGGTTGTCCTCAGATGTAATAGGTCATGGAGAAGCTTGCAGGTTATCCTTGGATGTAATCATCCCTGATGTGATTCTATGCTAGAAATGGCCAGAGTGAAGTTTGAATACTTCAGGAAGAAACTTGGTGTTCTCTAGATCGAAATTCCCTCCAAGGAGAAGTGATGAGTATGTGAGCCATTCTGACATGGTGAGAGGATTTGTTCCTTCCATGGTAGATGTGAGTGCTGAGCCATTCTGAGGTGACTATGGGATGTGTTCCCACATGATCAAATATAAGCGTTGAATGCCATTCTCTAGGAGAATGGAGGTACCTGGTGAGTTACCAGGAATACTCGGTTTGGGACTGATAGACATTCCAATGCGGTGTGTTCTCACATGGTCAGATGTAAGCGCAGAGCCATTCTGGTGCGATGTGTTTACACATGGTCAGATGTAAGTGCAGAGCCATTCTAGCGTGACGTGTTTACACATGGTCAGATGTAAGTGTAGATCCATTCTGGCGTGATGTGTTTACACATGGTCAGATGTAAGTGCAGAGCCTTTCTGACAAGATGAGGTTGGATGTGAGTGTTGGGTCTTTCTGACAACGGTTTTGGATGTGTTCCTCCCATAGTCAGATGTGAGTGTTGGGCATGCCTTTTTGACATGGTTCTTAGATGTGTTCCTCCCATAGTTAGATGTAAGTGCTGGGCGGGCCTTTCTGACATGGTTCATTCCATGGTCAGATATAAGTGCTAAAGATGATAAAAACCTACATGAAGGCTAGTCCTACAACGAACATGAAAAAGGGATGGCTCTGTAGAACTTCTTGTGACAAGAAGAATGAAGAGAAAGCACCATTTGACTGATATAGCAAAAGAAGTGACGATGATGATGATCCATTGACGATACAGATCAAGTGATGATCCAAACTTGATGATGATCCAATGATGCTCCAGATCAAGTAATGATCTAGACTTGATGATGCTCCAGATCCAGTGATGATTCATACTTGATGAAGATGACTTGACAATGAATATGAGTTGATGATGAAGATGACTTGAAGATGAAGATGAGTTGAAGATGAAGATGACTTGATGATGATCCAGATGATATAGAGAAGAAGACTTGTGCTGATAAATTATGTTGAGAGAATACCTTCCTAGTTAAGAGGGAGTGTTGATGTATTTGTAACTTCAGAATGTATTCACTTGTATATTTTATGTATTGTACGCCGATGTTTATTCTGGGAAGTATAGATAATGTAATTGAGTCATATCATGCCCTGATGTTTTGATCGGGAGATTCAATAATGTAAACAAGTCATGTAAAGTCATTGAGGTTAACCCTCCTTGTTGATCAGAGGGAAAATTCCCCACAGTTGTGGGGAACTAGGGTTAATATACTCTCCTAGAGATGTCGGACCTAGTAAAAAATTGTTAAGTGGGGCTGACTGTTGAAGTGGACATTAAGTAAACGAAAGAATATAAATAGAGAGTGAGCCTCTCTATTTATCACACACGCACTCACTCATTGGGGTGCATGAGTGAGAATGGAGAATCTCTCTCAAGTGAGAGAGAGAGAATAGCTTTGGAGATCATCTTTATGTTTTCAGGTTTTACTACTACCATTGGTGCTCATTCTATCTTTGAGGAAGTTGCGGGTTTTTCTCCTTTATGGTTTCCCCGAGGAAAATTCTTTGTGTCTCTTGTCTATTGTGTTTATTGTTGTGCATGTTATTCTCTCAGATAAGATCCTAAGATCATATTGCTTAAATGATAAAAATATAACACTTGAAAGATGGGATAGACTCATGTTTCTTCATTCTATCTAAAGTATTTATGATGATATAATAATCGTCATCTTCTTTCTCTAGTTGGATATTTATCTTTTATTTTGTATTAGAAGAAGCCACTTGTTTTATTTTTCTCTAATGTTTTGAGGTGGAATTCTTGACTGAACTTTGAGCTATTTTATTTCTTGCAACTAGGATGGACACTGATGTTGATCATGGGCTTCTCATTAACTAAATATTCTCTGTAGATATCTTGATGAACTCTTCCAAAGACAATTAAGGGATTTGCGCCTATAATTCCAACTTAATGATCAATTTAATAAGGAAATGGTGCGCTAGAAAATTACTTTTTCCCTACATCACCCTCTTAGATATTTATCATAAGGAATCTAACAAAAAGTAAGTAATTATGATGTTTTGCTATGCCTTCATATGAGACCCATTCCTTAACAAATCCAGTAACCTGAAATGAAATGAATTTGACTCAAGTGGCTAATGTAGGTGATGTTTTTAAGAACCTAGGACACTACTTCTTTCCAGGGACTAGACATAGTTTCTATTTTTACTATGTTCTTGTCTTCCTCATACATATATCATTCTTTAAACAATAGTTTATTTGCAAGAGTTACTAATTCCTTTTTATCCTTTCTCCATGGATTCCCTAGACAAATCCCAATATACCTTGCTAGTTGGGATTTGTTAAGTGGGATCCTCAACCACTTTACCCTGGTAACAAATTCTTTATCACCTAGTTGTTTCAATTTCTTAGAGAATTCAATAGAATTCTCTAGTTCATAACCATCTAACATTCCTAAATATCTTCAGTATATCTGGATTCTTATAAATCTTAGATGTGTCTATGGTTTCACTCATTTTGAACCCATATGCTTTCTTTATTTCCTAATTAGTAAGGATTGATTCACAGACTTGTAATTTCAAAAGAAAATACAATGAGGAGAGGTTTCAAAGTTCTTAATAACTGGTATAATCTAATTGTATATTAGAACCTTACATGGAATTTCCATTGTATTCACTCTCCAAATACTACATATAGATTCAAGATTTTATTCTACAAATAATGCTGTTGGAAACCACCACTGGTCTTACCAACTTGCTCATTTTTAGAGGTTTTCCCTTCACATACCATAGTGTTCTTTTTTCATGCTCTATTACTGATAATTGGGTCAGAGAGTAGAAGCCACTTGTGAAATGATAAGACCCTGTACTTTCCCTTACGGGACATGGTTTTCCATAGATTTAAACCAATTTCCTTTATGCCCTTCTATAACTCTCTTTTTCCCACAACATTCTGTGATCATTATTGTGTTGGTCATTCGATCATGCCTCATGATGATATGACCCCCAACTGTAGTGTATTGACCTCAACACAACTATTTTTTTATTGGTGGATTTGTTTAGAGGCCAACTAGATATTTAAGAAATGAATATGATTAAGACAAAAATGCGTACCTGTTCTGAGTGTCTTATCTCAAATTCATTAGGAAACATCACCTTTTTACCATAAACTAAATCATAGGGTGTGAATCCTATAGTGGTTTTACTTATTGTATTGTAGGCCTAGATGGTTCCTTCAATCTATTTGTCCAATCCCTTCTATGCAGCTAGACGGATTTTGTGATTATTTTCTCAAGTTCCCTATTTTTCACCTCTAACTACCCATTTGCTTGGAGGTGGTAGGAAGAGGATTTCCTATACTTAAATATATTTCTGATTAGGATTTATTCCATAATATTAGATGTGAAATGTGTCCCTTGATCAAATACCAACTCTCTAGGGACCCCAAATATAGTGAATATTTGTTCTGTAAAAAATTGCCACATTGTTTGTTGTAGTTAATGCTTTGACTTCAGCCCACTTTGTAAGATAATCAATGTATACTAGGATATACATATTTTTATTGGATGGTGGGTTTATTTTCCCAACAATGTGAAACCCCCACTTATTGAAAATTTCTAATGATATTTGGGGATATAGAGGCATTTCATCTCTTCTAGTGGGCTTCCCCATTAACTAGTAGTGATCACATCTTGCCACATATTCTTGGGAATACTTATGTAGTGTAGGCAAATAATATCTTGGATGTAGTATCTTATAATATTTTATTTTGGATGCATAATGATCCCCACATGGTTCATTGTGGCAAGCATGAAGTATATCATGCAACTCATGTTCTCTTATGCATCTTCTTAGAATTTGTTCTGGTCATATTTTGAACAAAAATCCTTGAACCTAAGTATATGTTTCACTCATCCTTATGATTTTACACCTCTATTTGTAATGAAAGTGTGATGGAAACGTCCTAGAAACTAGGAAGTTGGATATATAAGCATACCAAGTGCTCTCAACTAATATGGAAAACAGATGCTCATCTAGGAATACATCTTCAACTAGCTCCTTATCTACATTGACATGTGTTAGTTTTGACATAAAATCTACAACGATGTTATGTTTCCTTGGCTTTCTTAAATAGTGATGTCAAATTATTCTAAGAATAAAACCCAGCTAATGACTCTAGCACTGGTGTTAGGTTTATTTACCAAATACTTAATTACAGAGTGAATGGTGTGTACATACACTAGGTAATTGGTGATATAGTCTTTGCATTTGTTTATGAAATAGACTAAAGCCAAAAATTCCTTCTCTATAATTGTGTAATTGAGCTATGCTCCGGCCAGGATATTTTTGATATAATAAATTGCATAGATAAACTTATATTATACCTATCCCAAGACTACTCCAATTTCCTTATGAAAGTCATCTAAGTGGATGTGAAATGTTAGGCTCCAATTTGGTCCTTGGAGGATAGGTGCTCTAATTATCTTTTCTTTGAGTTTCTCAAATGTTGTCATATAGTCTTCTTTCCACACAAAATATGTATATGTAGTTAGCGTTGTGAACATTGGAGCTGCCATCTTACTGAAGCCATCAATAAACCTTTTGTAGTATCCTATTTGGATAAGGAATCTTTCGACATCTCTTTGTTTTAATGGTGGAGGTAAATTTTTGATGACCTTATATTTGACTTAGTCTACTTGAATTCATATTGCAAATATATGGTGTCTTAGCACTATTCCTTCACTCATAATAATTTAACTCTTCTCATTGCTTAGGCATAGACTCATTTCTATACATTTCTTGAGGACAAAATCCATATTATCCCAGGATTACTGGAAAAATTCTCTATATGGTGTAAAATAACCCATGTATATTTCGATACTATCATGGATAAAATATGCAAATATACTTAGGAAAACTCATCAAAATGTTGCAGTAGCATTGTAGAGGCTGAATAGGAGGAATCTGTAAGTAAACGTTTCCTATGGGAAGGTGAATATTGTTATATCTTGGTCTCCTAGGTAAATATGGATCTAGTTGTATCCACTAAATCCATCTAAAAAGAAGAAACGCGCATGGGGGGATGCCATTTTTTTCCTTTTAAGTTCTCTGTAATCCACACATATTCTCAATTCCGCCCCCCCTTTCTTTGGTACTTTTACCAAGGTAGACACCCGCTCATTGTCAGAGACGGGATACATGAAACCAACATCTAATAATCTTTGGAACTCTTGCTTGACAATGTCCTTTTGTGTTGGATTCATTCTCCTATGGGCCTATCTTATTGGAACAAAATCATCTTTTATGTATATATGGTGTTTACATATTTTTTGATGCATTCCTTTCATATCAATGTAAATCTAGGAAAAGGATGGTGTATGGTCTGTAAGTACCTTAATCGATTTTTGTTATTGATTTGGTTATAAGTTATTGTTTATCTTTAAGGTTTTCCAAGACATGATTTCCACAACTTTGACTGTGGTAGGCTTATGTTCCACAAAGAAAACTATTTACTACATTTCCTTTGGATCATTTTGAGTACCTATTATTTCCTCCTCTCCACCCACTACAAAAAGTATCTTCAAGTATGTCAGTGTTAGGATACATATTTTTGCAAAAAAAATAGATAATATTGTATCCTCACCTTGATTTCTCAATGTCAAGGTTGTGTTTATGTTGAGAAAAAGGAAATTTTTTTAATCATAATTATCATAATAATCTATCTAGAGAGGATATTTTGTATCAATGGAAGGTTCGGAAGGGGGATAAATAGTGATTCTATTTTTAGATTGTCCACTAGTAATAGTCATATCCCCTATTATGTAGGATATATATGCATCTGTTGTTGATATCCATGACCTTTCAAGGATAAGAGGATAGACACTTAATTTGGTCTTGATTTGTAATATCAAAGGTCTGTAGGATATTCCCATGATTCAGTAGTGATGATGACATCCTCCAATGTCCCTTCTAGTTGGATAGTGGAAGTATCTACTAACTACATATATGTGGGTGTTTGTCTTAGTGAAGTTTGTAAATTCAATTCCATCATTGTGTTGAAGGTCATTACATTGATTATTGTTAACACCCAAAAAAGGTTCACTACCTCATCTACCCCATTACATGGCTCATTTGTCCATTTTCCTACCATATTTCCATCAAAAACCCATAAAACCATCTAAAAAGCCTCCAAAAGGCTTAAAATGCCTCCAAAAGGCCATAAAACCCTCTTTTCCTCCAAAAAATATCGAAAATTCCTCCAAAAAAGCAAAAATCTCCAAAAAGGAAGAAAAAATATAAAATAATGAGGAAAAGGAGGAAAAAACCCTAAACAGCTGAAACCCTAACCCTAAACCGGCACTCCACCACTATAAATAAGTGATGGAGACCCCTCATTTCATATCCACAATCACAAGTATCCTGCCTCTGCCAAAATTGCTCTTGAAACCCTAGCTTACCATTGAGCTACTTTCACCATTGAGAGCCCCTTTTGGCCCATTTCCACCATCGGAGAAAGAGAAGGAACAGCTGGAGCTTGGAGCAACCTCTCGGATCAGCGCAACGGGCTTCACCAACCTCCACATTGGAGGTCAGATCAATAAAAAAATCATTCTTTACTTTTTGTTGTTTTGCTTCATGAACATGTTTAGATTAGTTTTTATTTCAGTTTAACATCTTTTATTTTACATATTATTGAACTGCTACTAAGGAATCCATTCTCCTTAGTAGGTGCTCATTCGTACAAGCTAGGGGTAAAACCCTAGCTATAGTTTTGGCGACTCCGCTGGTTTTTATTTTATTTTATTTCCCGTTTTGACCTTTCGGCTATCGTTTTCGACCGCCGTAAACCGCAATTTTTCCCTCCGCAGCCGCGTCCCGACCGCGTTTTTTAGGCTCTTTCCTGTGACCCGAACGCGTCTGTTGGTCGTTTTACCCGCGTCCCGACCGCGCCTTTCCATCTATTTCCTGCGCCCCAAACGCGCCTGTTGGCCCTTTTATTCACGTCCAGACTGCGCCTTTCCATCTCTTTCCTGCGACCCGAACGCGCCTGTTGGCCATTTTACCCGTGTCCTGACCGCGCCTTTCCATCTCTTAGCTGCGATCCCACCGCAGCTTTAGGCTAGACAGCCACGACCTGCGCGCGCCTGTTTCCTTCAAACCCACAGTCCGACCGCGCGATTTCGTCCCAGACCCGCGATCTGAATTTTTCTGCTTTTGAACCCAGCCCCTTTGCTGCCATTTTTTTTTCTGCACCTACACAGCCATCTGTCCTACCTGCAGTCCTACAGCCTTTTTTGCAACACCATTTTTATCCCCCCCCTTACAGAATTTGTTGAAAATTTTTTCAGCATTGTTTATTCAGATAATTTTGCATGGTAAAAGTTTTTTCATTCAGTATTATTATTGTTAGGAAGTTAGCCCCCTGTGTGGCACTTCTATTTCGGGTTCATAACCTCACGAGCACACAATCTGTCACCTAATTCAAGTGAGACTTAAAAATTACTTAACTCAACCAACATTCTAACCCCACTTGGGGAACACAAAAGAATTTTTGTAGTTAGGTAGGATTGGGGGGATAGGCTTCCAAAAACACCCCTCGGTTACTTACACTTGAGACATAGTTGTTGTCCAATTAGGGAACCAAAATCCCCTAGTATTTTTTGACACGGTCACAACCGGTTTATCAGAGGGCCTCTCCCTTAGGAGGGTTGAAGTCGTGAGATTGGTTCCTGAGGTCTGAGTGGAATACCGAACTCCATTCAGTAACTAAAGGGCTACCTTTCGCAGTTCTCGGGATATCCCTGTATAGGGGTATTGCGGTTAAAGGACCAAGCGGCAGATTTACCTTTCTGGACATGTCATGAACGGGGTATCTTAGTTGCCATTCTTCTAGGATTTGACTACCCAGTGTCCCTCCCGGTAGGGGGATACCTTAGCCACTTGGCTTTCCTATTCGTATTGTCTGACTTGGATTTCATCACCTTGCAGAGGATATGTCTAGTTGAGTCATAATACTTCTAGTTAGGTGTTTGCATGCTCCCTTACCTCCTTTTGGTCTAGTGAGTCCACCGTTTTTTATTTTTAGAAAACCTGCTTCTTGTTTGTATTCTGACCATTCTTGTTGACACTCCGCCTATTGTAACACAGCTGTTACAGTGGGTGTTTTGAGTTGATTGTTGGCCTAAGTGCCCTATCTTTTGAGCTCTCCTTCTGCACACTCGGTTGCATTAGGGTTTTTTGAGCTGTTTTGTAGTTACCTCAACCCACAGAGATTTGATACCATTTGTCACCATTGAGTCCCCGAGACATTCTTGGCGCCTCAGAGGCGAGCCCCCACAGCACGGTTTACTTGACACCACCTGTCCTCGACACAGATCATCATCACTTGATACCACTTATCATAGATCTCGAGCCTTGTCACTTGACTCCACTCATCAGCGGCATAGGGCTCCATCACCAGATATTGACGCCCCTTATTTCACCTCTGATTCTGAGCCAGAGTCTGAGAACCCCCTTTACACTGCCCCTACTAGCCCCATGGCTGGCGTGACTCCCACTCCCATCTTGGTCGGGACCATTGGTGGCACATCCACCACTACACCAGTTACCACACAGGCTATGGGTATGCCCTCCATGGGGCCCCCATTTACCGTTCCCCTCATGGCACCTATTCCCGCAGCAGGAATACCTATTCCCACTCCATCAATGACTCATACCACCCATGGTGGTGCAGGTCCGTCCTATACCACTTTAGTTCCCCCGCTTGGGGGAAACCTCCCTCACATTACCCCTCCACTTGGGGGAATCAGCCCCAACTTAATCCAACCCACTACCGTGTCACATTCTTCGTCCAGTTTTCCATTCATGGCTAGCCTCAACCTGCCTGACCTAGCCAGATTAACCAACGACCCCATCCGACACGACCCTGCGTGGCCTCACATGCCCACCAAGCTCCCCTCGGACATCCCTAAGTTTGAGGGCAAGGCAGGTGAGGACCCACAAAACCATATCATGTCCTTCCATCTATGGTGTTCCTCCAACTCCATAGTAGATGACTCTATTTGCCTCCGTTTATTACAGCGCACTTTCACTGGCTTTGCTGCCAAGTGGTACATCGAACAACCCCATGGAACCCATGCCACCTTTACTTCCCTTGCCTCGACCTACCTTCAGTTATTCAAGTTACATGTCCGCTATGACACAGGCATTGAGATCCTACTATCATGCAGACAAAACACGGCTACCCACATCACGGACCATATTCATGAATGGCGTCGATGCCGTAGTTTATGCAAGATCAAGTTAGACGACCGGATCTTCCTAGACTGGTTCCTCAAATCCCTCCTTCCTATCATTGCTAAGGATGTAGCATCTGAATGACCCCAGTCTAAAGAAGAGGCCATTCTTAAGGCCCAGCAATTCAATCTCATTTACGCACAGTTAAGTTATCTCTATACCATTATACTTGATGCCCCTCGCAACAATTCATCCCAGCACGATGCGCTGGGGGCATCCCACGCTGCCGACGACATCATTGGCCGTGTCTCTTCACAGCCTCAACCATTTTCCATAGCCCGTCCTACCCCTGGCCCTAACCCTTC